>QLSS01000628.1:0-36128 GCA_024372645.1 Trichomalopsis sarcophagae | reverse complement strand
AAAAAAAAAAAAGTTCCGAGTATGGGATTCGAACTCGAGGTAAAAAATTAGTAAGCCAGTGCCTTAACCACCTCGGCTATCGACATCCATACCACCTTAAAATTAAAAGTCCCATATGATCATCGCCCCCCGGTCGGGGTTTAAGTTTAGTTTGGTGGTTTGAGTTAAATTTGGTTAGTTTAAGTTAAATTTTAATTCATCATCTTTTTAATTAAAGATTTATTTTTTGTAAAAAAAAATTCCCCGTGGTAGGTTTGAACTTGGGTTCTCAGCTTCACGATCATACATGTGCTGTATAATTCATTTTTTCGCCACCAGGAGCCTCTCACATCAGCTAAATGACCGTCTTTCCGACGAGCGTTCATCGCGATCTTGGCCTGAAAAGTAGGACCACTTTTGGTCTTCGGCGCCATAGGAGATTGGTCTCCTTCTCTCTTACTTCCTGGTCCTAATATGTGTCCGACCCCCTGGATCCCCCAGTCTATGGAGGCAGCTGGCATGGCCCCAACAGATTCTTACAGGCGATGCCAGACTGGGTACATCATACCCGGATATAGAACCCACTGCTGCACTAGCCCACCTCCGCTCTCTCGAGCTTCCCACCCCCGAACAAAAGTGTTCAGCTCTCTGGAGAGATTACAGCAGGTGTCACACGACAGCAGGCCCTCGCCAAGCCGATTGATCGGTGCTGGATAGGCAACCGACCTTCTGGCTTGTCGTCAGCGGGAACCAAAGGTGGCTTGAGTCACTTCGGCACGCAGCCTAAGATCGTCTCCCCACCCAGGATCTCCTTTGGCAGCTCACAGGTTGCACCGCACGGCCAACACGGCGGTCCGCTTGATTAGTTTGAGAGTAGCCTTCCCCTGACTTAAACGGCAACAAAACACTCCTATCTATCACTCTGATATGTCCGGGAGATATCCGTTTATAGGATCCCCGCAATCATGCATCAACAATTCTCTCCAATAAGACACTACCATTGCTGCGGGGTCGCCGCGGAAAGAGCATAGCCCTGGCTTGTGCTCCGCGTGTGATTTCGCTTCTCAAAGAACGATAGAGGTCTTCGATAGTGCGTGCCTTTCTGCGTCTCTGTGTGGCCGGTCAAGATCTTTTTAAAGGACCTACGGCTCCGACTGTGGTTGGCATGCAGCTTGCATATTCGGTTTCTCTTTTTAAGGAGTTTCGTTCAATTGTCCCTCATTTACACTCACACCAGAATGCCATAAAATCACTCCCTTAGAGGACTGCTGCTCTCGTAAGCCCATCACCCGGCAGGTTGCGAAGATGTTAAAGCAACCGCCTACGACAAGGAGCAGACATATCGATGGGGCCCTGTATACCTTGTGTAACTGACAATTACTATTTTTGTCAAACCTTCTAACACTAAATAAAGTTCAGAATATTTTGAAAAAATTTATGGTTTTATAAGGTTATGAGGACTCTATGGTATTTAAAATATTCAGGTTTACATTTTTTCATGAAAATTATATGATTTGATATTGTGTCGAGTACTCCTTCAGTAAAATAATTATGATTGAAAGTATTTTAAAATTCATTAATATACCATATATTTGAACAGTATTGTATCTATTGCAATTATAAATTACGTGCCAAAGAATTGAAGAATTGCCAAAGAATATAAGAAAATGTAACAAATTGTACCATTTTGTACGTTTTTGTTGGATTTTGGACTTTTTTTACGTTTTATTACAGTTTGCTACATTTTATTACATTTTTGTTACATCTTGTTACAATTTATTTGTTACAACTCTTCAAGTTTCCACCTAACAAAAATTGGAGGTCCCACCGAGATATTGCCTATCTCAAAGCAAATTTGATTCTCTTTTCTTTTGAACCACAATATACTAATATTAACGTGAATGCAGTATCCGCAACGATAAACAAAAAAAAAATTTTTAATTTAGAAAAATTGTGCAAATTAAATGATGATATAAAATAAGTGAACGCGAAGTAATTAAAAAAATGTCTTTAAGAGTAAAATCATGCGAGATACTCGTAACAAAGGCAGTTGTCGAATTTCAATCTGCACGCAGCAGAGTCGAAAGCATTGCTCGGAAGCTTGGCGTCGTGCCGTGTCGTCAGAGCCTTTGTAGTGGTTCAGTTAAGCGGGCGGCCATCTTGCGAGCTTCGGTTTTCCCAAACTTGACATCAATTACTTTGTTCATGTTCGTTCAGCCTGTTGAGAAGAAAAACGTGTTAGGAAAATATTCGAATCGAAAAGAAAAATTATTGAGGATCCAGATTTCAAAAACAGAAATTTTCAAATCTTCAAAAATTTGCTGAAAATAAAATCATTTTAGTCAAAAGCATTTTAATTCTTCAAAATTTCGACAAAAGCAACTTTGCAATTTTCAAAAAAAGAACGAAATCATTACTTTTACATGGACCCCAAATGATAATGACTAAAATATTTATGATATAAAAAAAATCTTATGAAGATATTAAAATGTATATAGTACAGCTGACAACAATTTGGTAAAGCTGTGTTACTTTAATAATATATACATACCTTAATCTGGTCGACGAAGATTAAGAATCATTAGTATTTACCAGCCGGAGTGGAACCAGAGCGTCCTTATTACGCAGGTGCTCTGGTGCTGAAATTCTATTTTCACAGCAAGAGTGAGGGTTGAGTGTTCAGGACCAGAAGTATTCGCTCCATTCTATAAAAGGAAAATCAAAATTGGTATCAGAGGTTATTAGGAATGAAAGAGTGTAACTGACAACAAATTGGTAAAGTCACACTCATTGTTTGAAGTTGTGAAAAGAAATAGAATATTAAAAGCGCACTTTGAAGTACTCGTGCAAGCCCTTTTTATATGGTTATACACTGGAAAGTTAATTAGACATAATGTTATAAGTTTGAAAATATGAACAAACTGGCACCACTAATCTTTATGAGAGTAAAAAAATTGAGAAAACGCGTCCAAACAAGAATATCTAACTTTGGTTATGCGGCAAATGCAATTAGACACCTAGTTTCAAAATATTCATTATTTTATCACAAACACACACTTTTATTCTCACCATTATTTATGAAAAAGGCGAATGCTGGAACGCGTCGAGGCTAATCTCCCTTTCAAACAATTGTAGAAACAAAGTAAAAGCACGTACACTAAAAGGAACAGTCATCTGGTCCATATTCAGCTTTGTGGCATTGTTGACTGATGCATACAATTAAACAAGTCCTAGTGCTGATGTCAATCGTGGAAGTTTTAACCAGTAGATTCACTTTAGCCCCGTAAACAGCATTTATTGTGCAAGTTTCTCGACCTTAGAAGGAGCAAATAACTTATAATTGTGACAAACAACATTTTCACGCACAATTACGCACAATTCAATAAAATAGATTCGAATACCGTGCACGAAAACAAATTTAATAGAAAACTTTTAACAATTTGGTCCAATAGTCGGTTTAGAAATGGAGAATTTTACATAAATTTTGAATGAAAATTTGTCAATCAACAAAAATCTACGACAAAAGACCTTGTTAACGTTAATGCCGACCCGTGTGATTCATTCAAATCATATAAGAACTAAAAATCACAATATTTAAGAAAATGAAGTGTGTAACAACACTCAAAAGTTTATACTTGCATGTTTTCCTTAAGTCGTGGCAGGGGAAAGAGGTCGTCGAGAGCCTTGAAATACCCTAGAATAAATAAGAAGGTTTATTTAGCACAAAGCAACGAGTTCTAGTGTTATATGAATCATTTAATTTAATTAGATTGTTAGAAAAACTTTTCTGATTAGTAAGCAGCATATTGTACTGCTTGGGGTAGAGAGTCCTGTGCCCACCGTTACATTTCTACTTTTGCCAATAAACACCTTTGAAAATCACTGTCTCTGGTAGAGGAAAAAAATATCAATAAAAATAAGAGCATACCAATTATATATATATATATATATATATATATATATATATATATATATATATATATATATATATATATATACTCATGAATTGCTTAAGTGGCATTCCAAGTTTTGATGGGAAAAAGAATTTTTAAGAATACATACATTTGAGAAACGCCAGCGAGTTAGTCAGTGACCCGATCAAGCCGCAATTCTTACAACATGCTCTACATTAAATAACTGGATCAGCGAAGAAAAGTTTAAACAATAAAACGATAATAAGTGTAGAAGATTTGATACAGCATTTAAAGCAAAGATTTGGACCCGGAAGAAATTTCAGTTACTATAATAATAAGATACAGAACGTGAGAATGAGAGAACAAAACACAGTAGGCGATTTTTATGATGAAATAAACGTGCTTCTGAGCAGTGTTAAGAATACTTTAAAGATAGAAAAAGGAGAAGAATTAAAAAATGAGATGATGGCACCATTGGAAACTATAGCAGTGGACGTATTTATCAAAGATTTACCTGCAAATTTAGTTGAGCGAGTAGATTACAGTAAACCCAATGATTTGCGAGAAGCTTATGAAGAAGCAGTGCGTCTAGAAACCAGAATGGAAGCTAAAATAATCCCAGATTCAAGACCATATAGAGGTAGAGGCCAAAATTACGATAATCAAGATAATTATATTGGGCCACAAAATGGTGACAATTATCGCAATTATGAAGAATACCGGCATGAGAATCGCTACCAAAATAATCAATAAATAATTTAGATTATGTGGGGTATGCAAATGATAGAACGTACAATGGACAGCAACAAAATGAACCTCAAAATTATCATCCACAAAATAATTATCGAGGCAATAACTATCGAGGAAGAGGGTAACAAAATAATTATGGCAACCAAGGTGGACAAGCAGGTTACCATCGTAACTACAATAATAGGCAGCAACAACGTAACAATTGCCAGGCTTGGAATAGCAATGGAAACAGCGGAAATCAGCAAATATTCGATCGCGAACTCGCGTTAAAAATAAAAACACTCCTAAAAATGTCTTAGGAAAAATGGACGTAGATGAAAATTCTAAGGAATAAAATAAAGCAAAACCCCATTATAATGAAAAAAAAAAAAAAAAAAAAAAAAAAAATTTCCTTTACCACGATCATAACTAACAACCTAATCACACATATACACACAAACACTATACAAGCATTAAACAAACACAATAGAAAGGGGAACATTAACGATGGCAATATGTGAGTCATACATGGCCATATCAACTGAAATGTCCCCGTTAATTCTATCAACAAAGGTTTAAAAGCTGAAACCTGACACACACAACTCACAGAAACACAAAATGTCTTATCTTCACATATTTGGACATAGTCCACTCCTACATAGCGTTGAACCATACGTAACAATATCCTTTAAAAAAAAAGGCTGAAACCTAACTCACATAACTTACTGAAACATAAAATCACGACATACGTGGACGTAGCAATTTCTCTTTTCCTTCTCCTCGACTCACACGTTAAGATATAGGTTATTGTCGTATCTAGTTGAACCATGTGCAGCAATAGCATGTGGGTCAGCACCGTCTTTAGGTCAGAACCCACGAACAAATCACTTGCCCAAAATACATGCATTTCTGATCTGATAAAAGAATTCTTTTTGGGTAAATTAGGCACATTTTTTTTTCTTGCTGCCTGCGTGATCACCTTCATACCAACGGTGACACCACATATGTATGTAGCAAACGTTGATTATGCAAAAGAAGAGAATAAAAATAATGCGATTAAAGCATACACCAGGTCAAAGTCGCAAGGTTAAATGGAAAAAATGGTCTATATAGAAGGCAAAGGCCTAGGCAAAAATCTGCAAGGTAGAACGGACCCAGTGAAAGTTGTATCTAACGAATATAGACAGAGCTTAGGTGCTACCGCCCTTGATTATCACTTGGACCACAACGACACAAATTTTGTCAATGAACAGAAACAAGGACCACCGGCGATCATGGAGGAACCAGGAAAGGTAATGAGGGTCAACAAGATAAATGAGAAAACTATGTCGACAAGCATAAGGGGAAACCCAAAAGAAATAACATTAATCTTAAAGCAATTTAGACCATGTGAAGTAGAGAGTATTTATATGGACCAACAAGGCCGCACCAGACTGGTAGTGAGATACCAGATCCCTTTACATAACAAGAAGGCAGTGAAATATGCAACAACACAAATAAAAAAAAAGAAACATTAATGCCAGACACCACGACAATAGAACAACCACTACCAGACATCCCTACACAAACGGCAATAGCAGCAGCAATAAACATACCACTGGTCCTTCCACTATTACCACTGTTACCACCAGCACTTCGACTACCGTTACTCATGACGCCATCAACACCACCATTATCAGCACGACCGCAAAAATTGCCAAGCAAAAAGCATATACTGATGCCAGAAGTATAACCAGACGACTGGATGACATAGCAGGACTAAGATTCTGTGCCCAGGTACCTTTGGGTATGAACTCTGAGGTCTTTGGAAGGATATTCGCTGTATTTGGTCCACTGGACCACATAACTTTCGTGCTGCACAAGAAGCAAGAACCCAACGCACTACTCAGGAAGTATCTAGCCTTTGTGCAGTACTTTAATAAAGAGGATGCCAAGAGAGCAATAGATCATTGCAGTGATAAATTTAAACAAAGATGGGCACCACCACGGTAACTCAAGAAGGACGAGAGACAATACAGAAAAAAACACAGCGTCTACGGCACAATGAGCGATTACAGGAACAAAGAGGACCACGAGTTCGTATGTAAGATACAAAATGAAGAAGTATTAAAACATCACGAAAGGTATGGTAACTACATACAGTACCAACACATGGATGCCCACAAAAAACACTGTACAGGGGTCCGAGAAAATCCAAAAGAAGAAAATATGTCTACAGAAGACAACCAAATAATCAGGGACCAGTCAACATCACTTGATGTAATTGTAATAGAAGAAATAGACCTATAAGAGCTACCACAAGGACATGGCGAAATCAATCTACTAGGAGCAACAATAGACCAAAATCCTAATCCAGTCAGCGGTCTAGAACAGATACTGTGACGTACCGACAAGTTTAATTGCACTAACGCGTCGCAAACACAACTTCTAGTGTCACGTAGTGCCGAGCGGCTTGCACTAGTGACGGATTGAGCGTGGCTATTAGTAAGTAAGCAGGGCGGATTCGTGGTCGAGCACCTATACAGGTGTATGAGAAAATTATATTGATAAATAATAATTGAATGGCTTACCTTTACAAGAGTGATTCACTGGATATTTCATATATTTGATTATAGTGGTTGGGTAGATCAGCGATAAATAACTGTTTGTAATATATTGTATACTGCACTTAGAATATTTATTGATTATATTTCACACTTAAAATACACTCTTAGAATTATTATGACTACTATGTTAAGAAACATGCTCTTTCCACGTTAGTTTGGAGTCAAGCACCAATCCCAGATTGCGCACAGATGATTCATAATCGACCCGGGCTCCCCGTATGTCGATGTAGGTTTTAGCAAGAGTTGGTAAAGCATTAATATAGTAGGGTGAGCCCAGGACGATTGCCTTAGTTTTGAGGACATAAAGTTTACGGTGATTTTGTGCAGCCCAGCCCATTATCCTTTCGGCATTAGCTCTCATCTTGTCAGAACAAGAATCGAGCTTCCTCTCGGAGGAAGCAATATTTTATACATTTCGAAAGTCGAACAAAAAACAGCAAACTAACTTGCAAATGACATAATATCGAAATTAAAAATTTTAATTTACATTGGATATTATAGGTAAAACATTTTTTATCACATCAACTCTTAAGCAGCTTCTAAATTATCCGCCAGATTCCTTTACAGTATATTTAAATTAGCAATAAAATACAATTTACTTTATTTACTTATATAAAATATACAAAATCAATACTTTTAATAGGCACTAACAAATTTACGTTTCCACCCAATAATTTAAACAAATATAAAGATGAACATTTTGAAATATTAATGTGGCTATTTTAAGAATCTGATCTGTCTCTTATTCGAAAACTATAGTACATATAGAACTAATGTTTGGTCCAGGCATCAGTTTAAAGGTGTTTATAGAATTTATATAATTTGTGTTACGATAAATAGTATGATTTTTAGACATTTTTAGGATTTTTAGGCAGATTTTTACAACTGCGACACTTAAGTGCCTTATAGTTTCCTGCGCAAAATGTGTGAGACGCGATATCTCAGGCAATTTTCGACCGATCGGGCTGAAATTTTAGTAAAAGTCTCCTCTTGCACAAATTAAAAAATGATTTTTTTTGTATTCTGATCCTCTACGTTTTTTTGAAATGCGGGCACAATTCGTACAATTTTTGTTAGTTTTTTGATAAAAAATTTTAGTGTTACACGATTATCTCTGAGAGATTTCAATCAATCAGGCTATGCGAACTTCTCTCATAATAGTAAGGCGCCAAGTTTATTTTGGGCATGATCCTGCATGTATACGCAGAATGCGGTCACCTCCAATAATCGTTAAAAACGTTTGTTTGGCTCTAAGTCAAATACCAGGCATTCTACAAAAAAAAGTTAAATAGAAAAATCTTTGAATAGATCTTTAAAAAATATAATTTTTTCCCATTAACATTAAATCATGAAAATGCTTATAACTTGAGTTTAAGCCCAAAATCGATTTTTTACAGCTTAAACACCAATTACTTGCCATAAAACTTTGCAAATTTACGATTTGCATAAAAATTTTGGATTTAAAAGTTGTAGGCGTTTTCAAAATACAACTTTTGAATTGTGGCAAACATTTTTTTTAACACTCCCCAACAAACAACAACCCTAGAGGCGATTTTTAGGCACTACCGCGGTACGCAGAATACAACTCAAGCGCAGTTATATATTTTGTAATAATCTGACAATACAATAATAGAAATTACTCAGATCAAAGAAAAACACTTAATTTTCTAAATTAAACCCTATTACAAAATCAAATTTTGTCAGCTCTTATTGATAGAAATCTTTTATGTTTTATTCCAAAAATAAGATCTGGCTTCAGCTTCTTGTTATTACCCTCTATTTTTTTGACTTAGTTTTTCTGACCGAAAAAAAACAATAAAAAAAATTAAATATAAAAATAAAAAATTTGATGCCAATAATTTTTTTAATAAAGCCGGTTTTTATGCCCTAAATGCATGATTACATAAAACCTGCATCTTATAAGCACTGCATCCGCAAAAGTATTAATTATATTAATCATATGAAATTATATGAATTATCTATATAACGTATTATTGTACCTAAAAGCTATACAGCAACCAAGATCCAGTGTTATCGATGCTCAAACCTATGACCGGTGTCTCTGATATTATCCCTTGTAAACGGAGAGAAGACAGAGTCGGAAAGCGAAATAGAGTAGACGCGGGCTTGAACCGCGGACCCTGAGATTAACAAGCGGGAGCTCTAACCACTGAGCTAACGTCTACGATGCATTTGGACGCTGTGCATGGTAGTACGGCTCGGCGGACTCTTATCGCTGACTCGTCTTTGCTACTTGCGTTGCAAACGTGTGCGTTTGTGACACCTCGTTGTGGCAGATGCTGATTAGTAGCGAGATGCTGCGTATTTAAAATCACGACAATTGCATGTATTGACACCGAGGTTATAAGCTACGGGTTATAAGCTACGGGATCGATCCACGCATTGCCTTTTATAGAATATCTCTTCGTGTAGCGTGTGTGCCTGTTTCTCAGGTGTAGCGGCAGTGTAACTGGTGTCCATGTTGGAGCGTGCCAAATCCGTCCAAATACCTACACTGAGAAATTCTTCGGGAAGCTACTGCCCCGGCCCGAGTGAATGATGCACTAAACGCTCTAGCTCATCTCTCCGAAAATTTTGGGCAGTTATTGCCCGAAAGTCGTGCAGCGGTACTCCCGTTTAGTGCTTTTTTCCCCGTGTGGCGCTGCTGTCGCATTGGAACCGCAGAATTTTGGCGGAATAACTCCGGATAACAGCTCTTGAGGTAGTAGCGCTCCTAAAAATGGTTACAATTACTGTTCATACTATGTGCAGACACTGCCCAAAGAATTTCTCAGTGTAGGGAGCGTGAAAAATCCATCCCTTAACTAGAAACACTGGAGAACCCTAGGAAGTTATGTCAGAACTAACGAGAGATCGAGCCTAAGGTCCGTCGAGTGGAATCTCCGGCGTTAGCAACAGTACTTGACCAACTTAAATTTATACTGACACGTGGAAGCGTGTAGATTAATGAGTATAGCATCTGCCACAAACAAGTGTTTAGAACCATCCCAAGTTCGCAGGACAATCATAATTGTAAGTCCTTAATTACATAATGCCAACAGCTTAAATCTATCGAATAGGTGACAAAACCAAATTGTTAAGTTTATATAAGAATTAGAACAAGTGAACCGCGTAAAATATAATATTTGTGTCCGCTACAACTATGCTCAAGTGCTTGGTCAATAAATTACAACATAACAAATATTTGCAATTAGACGTCTTCTGATTTATAATAAGTATCACTAATAAACATAATAAACCCGAGTACTGCACTAAGCTCGACAATCTTTACCAAGGTAAGATATACTAGGACAGTAAAAGTGGACAGACTAACGTCCGCACGTGAGTAGAACGGACCCAACGCCGTCCGTAACCAAGAGCGGACAGACTACCGTCCGTACATAAGAGTATCTGCGCAGGTCACTCAACCCAACTCATGTACGCCGGATATAATATAATCTATAGTAAAAATAAAAACTCTCGAGCTTATGCTATGCCTCGTGAAAATATTGATGAGATTTTTGTATGTATTAAAATTACATATTTCTTTATGTAATTTTGATTTGTGATTTGTGACGTCAGTTTGTTATGTACTAATTTCGAACGTTGCATCACGTAAATTTATATCTTTTTAGAAAAATTGAAATTGTTCAGCTTCACAAAACATTTTTACGTGATTTAGGTATGTTATTTAATTACATAAATATTTAGTTCTAAATACTTAGTACTAAATAATCTTGAATGCTTTAAATTCGTTATAATGAGAGGCCATATAGGCATTACCATGCAAACGGTAGTGCGGAAAATGGGGGCTAATGAGTGATGAATATTTTTTTTTTATATTCTTTGATTTAGTGAAAGTATTAAAAATGATTAATTTCTGAAACATAAGCCCCCAGTTTTCGCACTACTATCCACATGGTATCACCCATACGAGCACTCATTTTAACAAATTTAAAGTATCTAAGAGTAAAATTATTTTGAACTAAATATTTTATTTATGCAATTAAATAACATACTAAAATTACGTAAAAAAGTTTCATGAACCTAAAATGTTTCAATTTTTCTGAAAATTCAAAAAATTACGTGACGAAATATTTGAAATCAGTATATAAGAAACTGACGTCACAAATTACGTATCAAAATTACATGAAGAAATACGTAATTTTTATGTATCACAAAATCACGTCAATATTTACACCAGGGTAGTTTCCTAATAAATAAATAATTGTTTGTAAAACTCGCTCAGTCCGTCCTTACAAAGTACGATCTTTACACACGCCTGAACGATACCATGCCCCTGAGACTGCCGCTGAACGAGACCGTGCCTCGACTCCACCCAGACATCACCTACCACTCCCATTGCCTACCCTCTCCCAGCTAAACTATAACAGACCCCGAGACAGGCCACCACCTCCCGCTTGAATCGATACCGTGCTCCGAGCCGAAATACGACTCCACCAGACCAGATTATTCGATTAATCAAGTAAACATTTATTCATTTTAATTTTAAAATTAGTTTGTAAAGACCTCATTTTATAATGCCTAAAATTAGTTTTTAGGATCAACTTAAATTTAACAACCCGTTCTCATCTACGTGTTTTCTGAAGGTTCAATATTTTTAAGGCCCAAATGTGCAAAGGTTAATGTATAAAATACTACGCGCTGTAAACAGACACATCTATGACAAATCCAGAGCATATTCGACAATTGATTAAATCAAACAAGAGATAAATAATAACAACGTATCGAGAAGCATTAATGAAACCACCATGAAATTCAATTTTTCGATGAAAAGAATTATCAGCATTATAAAATGATAGAAGCAACTCTCGTATAATAATATTTTAGAATGAAGTATCAATAGCATAAAACAATTATAAACATGATATTAAATATGTTTACATAACGTATAAGCGTAAGAGTCAGTATCACTGAAACACGTATAGAACAGATCAGAGGAAGGGAGTGGAAGAAAGAGGGAGCTGTACCATCACACAGCACAACTCGGCAGCATCGATGAAGAAAAAAAAAGTAGACTGAGCACAACATAAACCAACGCACTCAGTATAATAGCTATCTGGATGTACTCCATGCCTAAACATCGAGCAGCCGCAAAAGGCGGCACCGGGCTCAGCGAATCCGAGAGGCAGTTCTCTTGCATGTTTTAAGAAGCGCCAGTGCATAGATCAGCAAAAAAACAATCGTAAACTGCAGCCACTTGACAGCGGAGTAGTCTAAAGGCGACTAAAGTACATGCAAAACGAGAATTTTCGTCTTAATTTTCCAATTGGTCGACAGAGTTCGACCGAAACATAAAATGCTCTAAAAATACGAATATTTTGGGACTTAGACTCTGGCTCAGTATTCCTTGCATGAACTAAGAACAATTTCAATCGAACGGGACTTCAAATTTTTCACTTTATTAAAACTTAGAATTTTTCAATGCTATCGGGACTTAAGAATCTTGGTGATCGTTGAGTTTGTAAATTCAACGTTGTCGTTTTTCATTTTATCATGGAATTCTTATTAGTCCGATACTTAGATAGTTGTAAGCAAACGTTATTTGAAATTGTTTAAAATTTAAAAAAATCAAGCGAGAATTTCACCGTGAGTACACTTTTGACACCTGCGAACTCCTGACGAGTACATGCATTCTCTCTCTCTCTCTCTCTCTCTCTCTCTCTCTCTCTCTCTCTCTCTTATAAATCGTGTCATCATAATTTTACTGCATTTCCCCCAAAACTAACAATTTACATTAGTTCGCGATCATAATACAATGATTAGAGTCACGTCACACTCATTGACTGTCAGGGAAAAGCGTAATAAAATTAGTATCAGAACGTTGAAACAATATCCAAAGTGAGAAATCACAAGTGCGGTTTCGAGATAATACTCGATATCTATTCATTTTGAAAGCTGAGCCAACGCCCCTTGGAGAGGATACGCTGATAGTAGAGCAGGTCAGAAGCAGAACAAACGCAAGATTAGTGAAATACACACACATAGACCACACGTCTCACTAAATATTCTCTTTTTCTCTTTCTTATCATAAGACGTGGCATGAAAAGTCGATCGCATCTTTGAAAAGTCTAACATAATATTAGTCCGTGACTCAATCGTAACGATAGGATTAATATCCTACTTAATTGAGTGCTAAGGAAAGGTTAGCTTACATGATAAATCGCAGTGTTTTATTTAAACTATAAATACATAACGCTATTTTCGATCAATAGCGGTTTCAAAAGACTTTTCGGCGGCTACTGGAGGCTGTTTTTCTTAGATCGCGAAGGTAGTCAGGCACCGATGGCGCTAAGACTTTGTGTTTCAAAGCTTTGTTATCATCCGTGCTTATAAAGCAAATTAACCCGTAGAGTTATTGTCAGTGACAACTCTCATAAGTTTAGGATATAACAGAAATGAGGATGTTGTTAAAAAATAAATAAATAAAGATTAAAAGTCAAAAGAATCAGGGATGTTGTAAAAAACATGAATAAGGAATGATTGAAACTTAAGAGACGTAAAGATGTTCTTCAAAATATGAATGAAGAAAATTGAAATTTGAGAGACGTAAGGATGTTGTTGAAAACATAAACGATGAAAGATTAAAAACAAAGAAGCAAGAATGTTGTTAAAAATATGTAGGAATATAGATTCAAAAGAAAAAACTCAATGGATTTTGTTAAAAGTATGAATAATGATAGAATTAATAAGCGTCGATAAACTTAAAAAACTAAGAAAATGTGTGTATAGAAATATCAATACTCAGATTTTGGTGAAACGGACTATATTTTGTCGGCCCTTTCAAAGAGTAGTACGGTTCAAATTTACCCCGAAGACTACTACAGTTCAGAATTGCCGCGAAGACTATTCCATTTCAGATCTTTCTCATATAAAAAATCTAATTGTTTTTGAGAAAAACAAATAGTTATTTTGGTTAAACCTATTAAAATTGCTATAACTTTAAAGTTGCGAAATTTTTTGAAAAATTATGAAATTTAAAAAGTTATGAGATTTAATATTAAGTTATTCAACATTTACTAAAACAGCAATAGCCATGAGATTAATAGAAAACGATGAAGAAGTTTTTCATATATTTAATGAAGGCATGTACAATTATGTTACTGAAGCAAGTACTTTGTTTTTGGCTTGGTTTTCAAGGGGTGTCAAGCCAATGTGACCAATTGTGACCTACACTTAAAGTCATAGTTCCCATTGTTGGGCTTCATTATTCTTCGGACCATCAGTAATCAAATTAATAATAGTTTGTTAGAATGTTGGTCATAGCGAAATACAGAGATTTTGTTGATTTAATTATTACAAAATTTCATTTCATTTAATGATGGTTTTGAAAATGACGGTCATTTTACTAATATTGCCGCCTTCACTTTGCATCAAAGTTTTCGCTATTTGCAAAAATTATGCATAATTACACTAAAATAAGACTTAGCTAATATAAATGATTATTATAATTGCGATCGCGCAATACCTGCATTTCAAAGCTGTAAGCAAGTACAATGATTCATTATTTATAATATAAATAATTGTTGAGGTTAGGTAACACTTCAATGAATTAGCTTGGCTCCGACTCCCCTTTAATCGTAAATAAATTACTATCAGCGCAAACTGTATGAGCATAATATAAGATTTTTTGTAAAGACTTGGTTGATAACACAGAAAATGAAGCTTTACAACATCTTCAAGAAATTTTTGATGAAGGAAACTATAAATGTGTTACATGCTATGTATACAATTACAATTTTTCATAAGTGTGCAAAAGTGTGCATTTTTGTATCATTTTTGTTTATAATCAATAATAATTTTTGATAAGAATTCACCCTTCGACTATAATATAATACAAAATTTATATTTTTGTTGCAGAATTTTATAAGAACGGAACATCATTTGAATATAGGAGTTTAAGAATATGCGGATTATAAACAATCAAACTTAGAACTTTTAAATCAAAACATTATAGATGAACATGTGAGATTTCAGAAAGAATACGGTGATTATTTACATGAATCAATGTTTGAATCATTACAAGAACAAAATAAACAGTTACACGATAAGATAGAATTAAATAAGAATATTATCAATAAATTTAAAGCGTTGAATAAATTCCGAATGAGATTATAAAAAATTTTGCTTATTTTTAAATTTCAAGTAACAAATTAATAACCGATCACCAAATGTAATTGTAAATAACAATAAAAATTTCATAAAATATTTTGTTTCTATGATCAATTTAATACATTATGTATAAGCATCCTTCAAGTAATAACATTAAAATCTTTTAAAAAGATCAAACGCTTAAAGTTTTATTTTCTTACATACACCTAAAATTGAAAACATATGGCAACAGTTCGATCATGTAAAACTTAAATTTGTGCTTCCTGTGACCACTAGAACTGTTGATTTTCATGACTCGCCGATCAGAAGTAAGAATCGAGTGCAACTACCACGTCCACGTTGGCATCATCATCGTTAACAATCTCACATACGCAATCGCTAGCGGCGCGGTAGACAGATCACAGCACACTCATGGACATCCTGAAGATAAAGACGAGGCAGCTGAGTCGCAAAAGCTTATCTTGACGCAAGAACTAGTCAGACAACTCCCGAGGTTAACTTACGGATATACGTTACAACTATGGCGTCATCTACCTTCTTAATATTATCTAAATTTTTAGTGTGAAGCAGAATATACGTATAATGTTATCTCTCTCTCTCTCTCTCTCTCTCTCTCTTTCTCTCTCTCTCTCTCTCTCTCTCTCTCTCTCTCTCTCTCTCTTTTCAGAAAGTTTAAAAAACTTTTCAACACAGCGGTACCATCATACATCACTGCCTATTTTGACTTCCACGTCGCACTACGTCCTGTCAGGGGTGAGGTGACACCTCTGGACATCCCAACCTTCGCTACAGAGACGCTGAGGAAGTCATTCCACATAAGCGTCTCATTTCTATGATATACACTACCTTCACAGCTTCGCGACAAAAGATCGATTACCGCACGATTTATCAGAGGTGGCTAATCGTACTTTTTAGAAATCACTGATCGGAATACTTATGAAATGCATATATAGAAATTATAGCATTTATTTGGCTATACTATGTTCGTGTTTCAGTTTCAAGTACAATTATTATAAATCTTATATATCTCGGTCGCGATTCCATTATTCATAATAAAAATGAACAGAATTTACATTTATCCGGTCCCAGAGACACAGGGCATTGTGATATACAATATCATAACAATTCAAATTTCTGGACTAATTGTAAAAAAAGTTCTTAAAGGAATTTCTATCATACGAATCATGATAATATGAAATCAAAAAGAGTTAAAATCGATAATGTAAACACTAACTATCGACAAAAGAAAAGGGAAGGTGACTTGATTGAAGATATGAGTGAAACCCATCCAATATGAAGGAGAAAAAACGGAGAAAAGATTGGAAGAAAGTATTGGTTATTATTCATTAGATAAAAAAAAATGATAAAAGGTGTAGTCGACAATACTTGTGAATTAACATTACAAAATAAAAGATCGAAAGATATTCTTAAGAATATGACTGATAATAGATTAGAATAAAAAAGGTGCAAAGATGAGTTTCAGAACATGACGGACAATATATTAGAGAAAAAAAGGCGCAAAGATACGATTGATAATATGCCAGAGGTTAGATGAGAAAAAAAACGTGCAAAGATATAGTTGAAAATACGACTAAAGGTTAGATTAGAGAAAGAAAAGTTTAATGATGCATTAAAAATCGTGTAACTAAATGTAGCCCGATTCAACAGGCAAATAAACTGTTTTCATTAGAACTTTCTTATTAATTATACGATTATACGCATGTTCATATTGTAACGTTTTTTACTGGTCCGTAGAATTTTCTAAAAAAAGTTTTTGTCATAATGGTGAAGTAAGATTACCACCGCTCACTGAATATGATGCAAGTTTAAATCAATCATTATTTAATGATACAAAATTTAGAAAGTTTATTTGTTCATTTTTTTTTGTAGATTTGGAGCGGAGGGAACTCAGTTCTGTGACTGGACCAAAGGTCAATTTGCCGACCCGAACCTGAACTGAACTTCTTCTGAACTTTAATTAAATGCATACCCGTTCAATGCGTTTAATTAAAGTTCAGAAGAAACGATCTCGATAGATAAACGATCTCTCGAGAGCCTTATTATCTTGCGTGTCTTGTTTTTAAGGACCATCTGCTGTTACTATTGAGCAACCTTGATGATCTGGGGCGTGAGGGTCCTGATGATGCTGGAGTGCAGCAGCGGTAGGCTTGGATGTGTGGCCGGGTGTCATAGTCATCGTTGAAGAGGCTGAAGCAGTTTCAGAGTTTGCTGAGCAATGAGGCATCATGGCAAACAATAGAGATCCATGTTTGTTCGTGTATGCCAAAAATAACAGCCGAATAATAACGCTGTTGTATGTTGATGACATATCGCAGACAAGCAATAACGAGCCCGAGATAAGAGAAGTGCAGGAAGAACTGACTAAAAAGTTTGATATAAAGTTCCTTGATGAGTCTAAAAAGTTTTAGGGATCACCATAACCAGGAATAGGAAAGAATGGACAACAAGACTGGACCAAATTAAGTTTATAAACAAGATGCAAACAAAATTTGGATACGCATAAGCCAAAAGCCAATCAACTCCCATGGTAACCAACCAAGTAGTTAATAAGCAAAGGAAGCAACGAGAGAACGAACTGACGATCGAGAAAGTTGTAAACCAGCACGAATACAGAGAAGTGGTTGGCTCTCTGATGTATCTCGTATCAGGTACAAGGCCGAACTTGGCCTATGCAGTCAATGTCATAAGCAGACATCAGCAGAATACAACCGAGAAAGAATAGAAAATGGTTACCAGGATATTTAAGTGTATTGCTTACTCTGCAAGTTGGCAACTAACGTACAAAGGCCTGAATGAAGGAATGGAAGTTTTTTCAGACGCAAGCTTTGCGGATTGCAAGAACTCACTCATCAACAGCGACCACGTAGTCACGCTATACGGAGACACCAAAGCTTGGAGAACGCACAAATAAGTCTACGTAGCTCTGTCTACGTGCCAAGCCGAATACGTAGCCATGAGTAATGCCTGTATGGAATTAATCAGCATGTACTTGTCACTGAAAGTAATTCGGGATATGATGTACTTTCTACTCAACTTGTGGTGTGACAACAAAGCAGCAGTAGCTTGCACAAAGATGGATGGAAGTAATAAACTAAGACATATGCCAGGAGTGTGTGAGGACTATGTCAAACGATGCGCTCAACTAGGATATACAAAAATAGAATGGATCAAATCAAAGGAACAAAGAGCAGATATTTTCATTAAGCCTTTGCCTTAAATAATGATTAAATAAATAATTAAATAAAATGGTTACTAGGTAATTAATAGTTTTTATATTACAGAGTAACTTCACTAAGAAGACCACGAACCGAGACACAATAGAAGACAGCTAAGTAGCGGATAACGAAGAAGACTTGACGATGTCAAATTTACTGTTTTATTTACCTTCATGTTAAAATCCGCGGTAAAAAGATTAGAAATATTATTTACTTTTAGGTTGAAATCCGCGGTGCAAAGATAAAAAGTATTATTTTTTTCTAGGTTGTAACGAGGTGCAAAATTGGATAAATTCGCACATCGTTGAAAAGCGACCTTGCGCAAACGCGAGGCAAAATTCAGAGCTTCGTGTATGAGTCACGGTCCATCAGACAAACAGATCTTTCGGCTATAGGTACGAACGCGTCAGCTCTCGTGAGTAAGACTGACTATATAGTGAGCGACTACCAGTAGCGTGTGTAGGTGTGAAAGTATGTGTGTGTGTGTGTGTGATCGCGAGAGGAAGACGTCTTGACCAACTTCTGCTACCACGGGGAAGGACAACTCGGACTGTCGACCAACGACCGGATGAGAGGACGTCGGTTCCTGCGAGTAAGCTATTAATATAATCAGTGCTAAGTGTGTGTGAGTGTGTGGTGTGTAGTGCGTGCCTATTGAGAACAGCGACTACGAGTAAGAAGGACTGAGCCCTTTTTTTATTGTGTTAGCGGTAGCAGCGGCTACAGCTTTGTGACTTGATGCAGTGGCACCGAGTAGCAGCCTTTTCGTTCGTGAGCGTCCGTGTCGCAAAATACGCTCCACGCCAAGTCTATGTTAACTAACTTAACACCGACTTGAGAGTGGTTTGTAACTGATCAATATATTACTTGAGTTTAAATTACCAATCATTTGACTCAGCTTCTAATAAAACGCAATGATTTCAAGTCTGCCTAATTTTTTAAGTTTTTCAGTTCTTAAAATTAAGATTTTATTTTAATTTTTCCAAAAATTTAAAAAGATCTAGCATGCTAGTGTAGCTGTTCTTCATTTCTATAGAAGTTTCACACGTTGTTTCTGCGGTATTCTACGCAGAGACGATTCTTTGCATCGTACTTCGTACTTGTACTTAGATTGCTAGCAAGTGCTTGTCGTTTATATAGAGTACAGACAGATAATTCGTGTCGGGTAGTACGCTAGCGTCAACCATAGCATATAACTCTAGTGAGTGGCAGTATGAGTGGTAGATTTGGAGTTGTTGTGAGATGTCGTGGGTATGCTAAGCTTGAAGCAGGATGGTTCCGGTAGTGCCGATCTCCTGGAGAAGCAGAGTAAAGACACTTATCTAACGGAAAGACCAATTTTCTTGGTAACCTTTTACAATAACCCACCAGAGTTTATTATCATACAGCACCTATAAAAATATTTCAACAACTTCGCTACATACAATGCAACACTATTCATGACCCGGTAATTAAATAATATCCAAAAAATTCTATATAAAAACCGAAACAACTTGTTCATTCTGAGTGGCATAGCAGCAGAAAGCAAGATATTCGACCCAGACATTTTTGTTTTATACATTTTTTCATTTTAAAATCTCGGTTTATAAATTTTGAATTTCTACTCTTTACCCTTTCTCATTTTTATTTTTCAAAATGATTACCCTCCCCCCCCCCCCCCATACATCACCAGCCGCACTTATTTACATGCACTGCATGCGGTTATCAGTTTTTCTCGGCTCTTATCGCTGGATTTTGGACTCTTCGCGCTAACGGTGCCATTTCATGGCGCTTCAATTTTTTTGTGTCAACTAGACGACGTAACTTTATAACAAGCGCGAAATGTTTGCAGGTAAATATAATTGGCTTGCGGTAAACATTAGTATTATTTGTATTATATTTTGCCTACCCTAAATTTACTATTCGATTAATAATTTCCTCACCGTTCCTCAAGTTTTTCACATCTCATTTTTCACACGAATAAAAAAATTTAAGAACAAACGTGCAAAAAAAAATTACGTGGTCAAGTTGACGATAAAAAATTGATGCACCATGTAAAGACTTTACTGGACCATGTAGTAGTTTGCTGGAAGAGCAATTTTTTGAGCGAAATGGGTGAGGGTAAAAATTTTGAAAAATAAAAATGAGAAAAGGTAAAGATTAGAAATTCAAAATTTATAAACCGAGATTTTGAATTGAAAAAATTTATAAAACCGAAATGTTGAATTAAAATATTGCGAAAGGTGATATTTGCAGTTAAAATATTTCAAAAGCGATATTTTTAGGAATTTCCAAATTTAGGTTTTCAAAATTATACCCTTCCAATATTCTGGGACTTAAAATTTTACTTTCCGTTATAATTCAATTAGTAATTTTTACCTTTCAGATATATATTTTTCAAAATTTTTACCCTCACCCAATGTTAACGAAAAAAAAATCAATGGATAAAAAAGGCAATTAAGTTAAAAAGCTAATTCGTAGTATAATATATATTCCAATGCTTCTACACGGTTCAATATATAGGACTTATTCTTGCCATCGGGTCACTACCGCAGCCCTTGATAATAATGAAAAATTTGTCAAGAGTATTTTCTTTATTATTTACGATTGTAATAATAATTATATTATTTGTTTGCTTCTAGATTTACTTTGGTATATGTGTTACGATTTGTGTAACTGCCAGTTGGGTTGGTGCCACACACTGTATCAAGTTTCTTTATTTTCAAAAAGATCATGCAGTTGCTAATTTAACAATAAGTTTAAATTTATCACATCCAGACAATCGGAATAAACAGGTATTTATTATTATTATTATATTGATTGATATTAAAATATTTCTTAAGTATCAAAGAAGGGGCTATACAGAAGTGCTTTGTCGTAGACAAAGTCGTCTTCGTCTTACAGTAACGCTTCTTGAGCACTTAACCCATTAACGTCCAAAACAGAGAAATCGTAACTCTGTTTTGAACCGTAAATCTATCATATATTCCACGGATATACTCAAAGCAAACATTTTTTTTTTCTGAAGCATTTTTTTCTCTACTTTCCATTTCTGGTATCAGAATTGAGAAGTTCTCACTCAAAAATCCAATATGGCGACGTTTAAAAAAAAAATGCAAAATTTCGATATTTTTTTTTTAAATCCAATTTCTTGTTGTGTTAACGTTGAGGACGGAACTTTATTTTTCAACTATGAGTGCATAAATGAGTTGTACTTTAAATTCAGTTTGGTCCCGAATCCAGAAATTCAATATGGCGGCTAGAAAATGGTGCCTGAAGGGCAAAATTTTGCCCAAATTTTCACGAATTTTTTTCTCGAATATAATGCATTCGACGAAAAAACCAATAAGAATAAAAAGTGCTTAGAATCAATCAAGGAATATGTCTAAATTTTTTCACTGAGTTTTGAGCAACTTTTTTATTTTTGCCAATTGGCAAAATTTATGACAAATTGGAAAATTTCATCGAATCGTCTCGAAAAAATTCAGATATACTTCTTGGTCAATTCTAAGTACTTTTTATTCTGTAACTTTTTCTTATATAACGCTTTGTTTTTGAGTAAAAAATCAAAAACCTTAAAATTCTTAAGATTTTTTGAAATTCAAAAAAAAAATCAAAAACTTAAAAATTTTTTGTTTCATATGCACTTTTTGGTCAATTATGAGCAAATTTACTTCAAATTTGTGCCCGAGTATCTGTCACATTCCAGATGATATGATTTTCGCATTGAAAAATTCTCATTTCTTAGCCGTTGATATACAACGTTTCCCGACACTTACCGCGTGGAGGTGAATGAGTCAAAGCATCTTGTCTTTTTTTAAATCTTTTTATTTATTTTATTTTTTCGCCTTTTATTAGGGTTTTATTTATGATTTTGATTTTTTATAGTTTTATAATTTTTATTTTTTTTAGGAACTGTTATGATTTTTTATAAAACACGTTTTACAATAAAAATTATTGCATTTTTTTTGCAAAATTTGTTTGTCCTAATGACACATGGCTTGCAACAGCAGAACTTCTGTTGTTTGAGGGATACTGTTTCATGAACAATGTCATCAACTTTAGGTCTAGTCAGATAGTATTTCACAATATCCATCGGAAATTCTTTTGAATTTTTTATGTGACTTGGATTAGCACAATTATAAAGTATTACTGCATTGGTGACAGCGGCCTGAAATAATCTAATAAAAACCACCCACGTCCACTTTTTTGATCGAATGCATGGCATAACATCATTACAATGGCCATCATGAACATCAACCCCTCCCATAAACCTATTATAAAGATGAAATGCATTAGGAAAAGGTATGTCAATTTTTGATTTTACTTCTTTGGAATATCTTTTCGAGGGTAACAGTGGTGTTACTCCAGATGCTGTAGAAATTATTGAAATCGGTTTAGAATCAATAATAGTAATTAAATTCATTCCGCTCTTCTGATCGTGCTTTGTGGCGTATGTGCCTCTTGTTGATTTTTTATCAATATAATTTTTTCTTTTATCCTATTTTCTCTAATAGTACCAGTGGAACGTAAATCCATTTTTCTTAAATGTACAAAAAGGTCTAAGCTTGTGAAGTAATTGTCCATGTATAGATGGTAAAGGCCTACTTTACGAAAAGTTAGCGTTGAAAAAAAATTGTCAAGTAAGTTCATTACTACCCGAGTTCCTAAAGCACATTTGGCTAATTTATCCCTAATAGTTGAATTCTTCCCACAGTATAGATCAAAATCTAATAAAAATCCATCTAATGTACATAGACCCCAAAATTTCAGACCGAATCTAATTGGTTTGCAGCGAATAAACTGTTTCATACTAGTTCTAGCGTAGCATTTGTCCATCATTTCATCTACACATATCGCGGTTTGAAAGTACCCGAACAATTTTATGTTTCTACGAAACAGATTCATGACTTGACGAACTCGCCAAGCTTTATCATTGCAATCTTCATCCCCTGGATTTGATAATTTCAACTTAGATTTTACATTTTCAAATGTACGGCGTCGAATAGCCGATTTCACTACATCACTAGATAGAAAGGGATCATTAGACCAATAATCTCTTTGACTTTTCCTTTTATTGAATGCTGAGAAAAGTATTATTCCTATAAATATATTCAAATCTGACATTGTTAGACTGCAATTATTCATCTTAGTTGATTCTATAATATAATTTCTTTGCAAAAAAATGTCTCAAATAGATCAACTGGATTCATATTTTTAATGTCTTTCTTATGACTATCAGATAATAATATTTCATTTTCAACTTTGAAGGAATAACTTTTTTCTCCGTCGATCCATTTATAAATATATTCATTTTCCAATTTAAATTGATCATTCATATAAGTATTAGAAGTTTCTGCGTATGTACTCAGTAATAAGTTATCAATAGATTCAGAACCAGAATCTTCGTCACTCTGACCAGAACTGCCCGAATCATCTGGATTAGGTACCAAAATATTATGATCATCGTTATCATCAGAATAATCTTCTTCAGATTCTGATTGAGATCTTACATTTCTCCGGCGTTTTGGAGCCATTACAATTTTAAAACTTGAAAAGCTAAATACACAAGTAAAATATTAACGCTAATATTTAGAACACTAACAGTATAGTAGACAAATAGAGAAAAAACTGGATTCTTCAAAATCGATTTATGAACATTCAATAATGATTCACTATTTTGAAATTCAGATAATAACATTACAAAAGCTTTTGGCTAAATTCGGCAAATTGAATATAGTAATTAAATTCAGACTTTTTCGATTGATAATTCAATATAGTTTATGAAACAATTCCAAAAGTTGCATAACTCAAATTTTTTAAGGTTTTTGATTTTTTACTCAAAAACAAAGTGTTATATAAGAAAAAGTTAGAGAATAAAAAGTACTTAGAATTGACCAAGAAGTATATCTGAATTTTTTCGAGACAATTGGATGCATTTTTCCAATTTGTCATAAATTGCGAATTGGCAAAAATAAAAAAGTTGCTCAAAACTCAGTGAAAAAATTTAGACATATTCCTTGAATGATTCTAAGCACTTTTTATTCTTATTGATTTTTTCGTCGAATGCATTATATTCCAGAAAAAAATTCGTGAAAGTTTGGGCAAAATTTTGCGCTTCAGGCGCCATTTTCTAGCCGCCATATTGAATTTCTGGATTCGGGACCAAACTGAATTTAAAGTACAACTCATTTATGTACTCATAGTTGAAAAATAAAGTTCCGTCCTCAACGTTAACAGAACAAGAAATTGGATTTAAAAAAAAAAGTATCGAAATTTTGCATTTTTTTTTAAACGTCGCCATATTGGATTTTTGAGTGAATACTTCGCAATTCTGATACCAGAAATGGAATGTAGAGAAAAAAATACTTAAGAAAAAGTATGTTTGCTTTGAATATATCCGTGGAATATGTGATAGATTTACGGTTGAAAACAGAGTTACGATTTCTCTGTTTTGGACGTTAATGGGTTAAGATATAAAAGCACAAAACGCGACAACAAATTTCGGGACTAAAACCTTAGCACTAACGGTACCTACACTGATAGAAATAGATTCCTTGACGCAAAAAAGAAAACTGCTGCCGATTCTTTGGCACGTAGCTTCTTCCAACTAAATTTAAAGTTGAAATACATAGAATTTCGTTCAAATATACAGTATTGTCTTGAAACTGTAGGAACATGTTTCCAAAGGGTTCCAAGGATCTAACGAATTATTTCAGAATTTTTTCATGAATTCAATATTCAAATATTCTTTGAGTTACAGAGGGCCAAGTTGTAGGTGATCTATGCATTTTCTGCATTTTTAAAAGGTAGAAGGTAAATGTCAACTAAAAGAGAACGGCTTTCGTCAATATGGCTTAAAATTTATACAGGAAGTAGATATTGTCGGTCCCTACGAAGAGTAGTACGGTTCAGATTTGCTACGAAGACTAGTACAATTCAGATTTGCCGTGAAGACTAGTACTTTTCAGATCTTTTCCACATAAAAAAGCTAATTGTTTTGGAGAAAAACAAATAGTTATTTTGGTTTTGGTAAGGTTGCCAAAAAATTGTTAAAAAATTTCGAAATTTAAAAAGTTATGAGAATTAATATAAATGTTTAACTTCTAATTAAAGTTATAAATTGCAATTTTTAAAAAATTTTTTGGCAAATTTGAAAATATTGCAATTTTATAAATTTTAACCAAAATAAGTATTTGTTTTTCTTCAAAATAATTAGATTTTTTATGTGAGAAAGATCTGAAATGTACTGGTCTTCGCGGCAAATTTGAACCATACTACTCTTTGTAGGGATCGACGATATTATCTATTTTCTATTATCATAATTTTTGCAAAACTCTTGACTATTTAGTTTAAAAAAAAGCAAGAATAGTTTTTAAAAAATTGAAAAATATACATAAAATGACCATAAAATGATCATAAAATGGTTAGAATCTTGCGAAAATGTAACCAAACTGAAAATCAGTAAACATATATGCATGTCCAATTTTATTACAATCGGTCGCGTGGTTCCAAAATAATGAAGGTATACGTATAATACGTACAACACACACACACACACAAAAGTCATCTGCACGGACATTTTCTACCTTATAAAACCATAACTGTTCTCAAAAATTCTGAGGTTTAGATAACAAGTTATAAATATTAACAAAAATCATAATGTTCAGTCAGAATTTCTAACCTCAAAATCCGCTACCGACCCGTCATACCGCCACCGAACCGATACACCATTCTTGTAACGAAATCGCTTATATGTTCCTGTAAATTGTTAACCGCGTTAGTTTAAACAATTCTACTTATAAAGGCGAAGTATTTTTAACAAGACGCATAATTAATTTCTGTTTCATCCGGGATTTAACAACTGATTCCAAATGCTAATGTTTAACTAAGAAATATATTTTATTATTTTTGAAAATATAAAAACAGACTCTTTGTTGCTCCATTGCCCTATCCTGATCCTGGAACCGACTGACTACCCAGTCTTTAAACCGTTACAACACCTTCAAATGCGTTTCTACGAAATTTTAGCAAAACTGAGAATTTTAGTATTACAAAGCTTCCTCTAGAAGGAAGCAATTCTTATCTGTTAAGAACATCGGATTAAAATATGGAGAAATTCAAGGGTCTTGACACTTAATGATGTTTGAATTTTGTACTAATTTCTCATACAAGTCTCTATTATATTAGAAAGTCAATGAGGACAATTGATGATCTATTAATTTAGTTTAGGATTAATCTTTGGATTTTTCGAAGTTTCATAGACATTGATACATCATTTATCTTACGTTGAAAATCTATTTATATCAAAATTATAAATCTCAACAAGAAACTACATATTTTCCTTCGGCTCTTACATAAATTTTTATAGGTCGCATATAATAATTTAAACTATACAATGTGTCTCGCTTTTTCTTTTGAGCATCTAAAAATATTTTCTTTACGTCTTGTAATTTTTGACTGATGTAAGTATTCATGGTATTCATCAAAAACTTGATATTATCCTTATCTTTTAATTTTTTTTCTAAAAAGTCTCTGTATAACTCTGAAATTAGAAAAATAATAAATAAAATGACTATTTTATAGTCCATGATATTTTATATTTTTCAGATTATAAGGTTATCTATCTATATTATAAAAATACTTTTAACGCCGCCGCCGAGGTTTCAGACAAGTTTCCCCCTCATTTGGTCCCCCTCAATTGTTCCCTCTCAATTCCTCTCCCTCAATTTCCCCCCCTCAATTGGTCCCCCTCAATTGGTCCCCGTCAATTGATCTCCCTCAATTGTTCCCCCTCAATTCCTATCCCTCCGACTCGGACAGTCAATCTGGCGACAACGTGTAAAAATATTGTTCTAAGGAACACGAAAAAATTTTTTTTCGGGCCGTCAGACTGCAAGTAGTGAAAGTTATGCCCGACGAATTTTCCTTCACCTACGTCTTTCGTTATTCCATCATTTTGCGTTGTTGTTAAGCATATTGATTCGTGAAAATTAATGTGAATATTTACTTGACGGACCCGTCGTTTCACAGTTTATCAGTGAAGCTATTTTTACGATTGAAATAATTATTGATAAAATAACAAAATCAGGAATAAATAATGAACATTCTTCTTTCAAAAGCAATTATTAGTGTTTCCAACACGTAAAAGATTCGGATAGATTCTGCTGAGGTTGTTAAACATAATTATTTGTACAAAACGTCCAATTTTGAAACAACCAAAGACAATCTCTGTAAATAAAAAGATAAAAGAATAAACAATCTTAGATTAATAGAAAAATAAACGCTTGCCAAAGCCCAGTCTGCTAAATGATGGGAGTAATTACCTTTTTAAAGGTATGTTTTATAAAGATTCTAATTAATATCATTATTGTTGAAATACGCCGAAAATGTGTATACTTTTATGCACGCACATACACAGCTACAGACTACAGCATACGGAGAGGCCCAAGCGGAGAGGGTCCAGTACCTGGACTTTATCGCACCCCCGCCGGACTGAAGCCCCCCAGCGCAGCAGCGTGTCAGTTCCAGTACGGACACGGCGAGAGCAACACACCGAGCAGAGCATTCAATCATACATACAGTTAATCTTAATATTCAGTTATTCAATCTTGTACATCTTGTTAATCAGTGTTAAATTAATAAAGTATCCTTATATTTGTCACATACTTCACGCATATTCCTGATATTCCAACAATTAACAATG
Organism: Trichomalopsis sarcophagae; assembly: GCA_024372645.1. Classification (NCBI taxonomy): domain Eukaryota; kingdom Metazoa; phylum Arthropoda; class Insecta; order Hymenoptera; family Pteromalidae; genus Trichomalopsis; species Trichomalopsis sarcophagae. The sequence continues at coordinate 7,846 of QLSS01000628.1, read as the reverse complement.
ACATTCGGAAATGATAATGTATAATCAGGGACTGGCAGCGGCTACGAAACTTTATAATAATTTAGAAAAACTTTCAGTTATACAGAAAACACTTAAGTTTAACTACGCTTGAGCCAGTACGTACATGCAACGTCAAATGACTTAATCAAAGATATTGCAAACGTTTATTTAACGGAAACACAAACGCGGTGGTTGGCATTATAATTTTATATTATAAAAAAAATGTCGCCGTAACTGGTTTAAAAATTTTCTCCCTTAATGCCTCCACCTCAATTCCTTCCCCTGAGTGTCTCTTCCTTAATTGCTTTCCCTAAGTGTCTCCCTTCAATTCTTCTCTCTCAATTACTCCCCCACTTTATGTGAGAGTGTATGTGAGAATACATGTATCAATACAGAGTCAATTCAAGTGTATGTTGAACGGTGCCCTATTCCTCCATGGCTGGATGAGGATCACTGACGACAGGACGATCTCACAAGAAGATAATCATCGAATAGTGTGGCAAGAACGAAATGAGTTTGATCCTGAAGTTTCGTAAGGTAAACATAATGCTATTGTCAAAAAAATAATTAGTAATCAAAAGTGAAAGAGTCAGCCCTTGTAGAAATAAAAATTCAGCAATTAGATGTCGACGACGTTTCGTTGGTTTGGTTTTCAACCTCTTCAAGTCTTTATTAACAAAATATAATAAATACAATCACAAAAATACGGTTCAGTCCTAAAGAAAATAAACAATAAAAATAATAGCATACCAATTCTTTCTCATAAAATGTCAAATATTATCTTAAATTATAATAAGAGGAAAGATTCCTCGAGTCACAGTCATTTGCTACATCTTTGTGCCATGTATCAATCACACATAATTTGCGTATTACAAACACAAACAAATAACGCACTAATACAACTTAGATAACAGTGTAACAGTGGAACTGTAATTATCGACCTATTTAAAATTATTCAATAATGAGCAAAAACTTCGAAAAATATAGAAATATACAACAAAACTCATAACTAAATTATTTAATGTAAGATATGAATAAAATTAATGTAAATAACTATATAAAATTGTTAAAAAAAGTTCAAAATTTAATTATAATTAGTTTTGATTTAAAATATTTTATATTTATTTGTATTTAATTTATAGATTAATTACAACTTTTGTAAATAAATAATTATTTACTATTAAAAATTCTATTGAAAATACGGTATTGTTTGTTCATTAATTGAAAATCTTTTTGTTTATTTATTTTTAGTATTTACATTCATATTAATGAAAAAGCTTTCTGAAATCAGTCTTTTGTACCTGTTATACTCGCGATCTAAAATTATAACATTATCAAAATCAAAACTATGTGAAGGATTTTTTTTAATATGCTTCGGAATCGGTAGTATTTTGTCATTAGAAGTTTTATTGTGTTCATCAATCCTTGTTTTTAAATTTCTCTTTGTTTGACCAATATAAGTAGCTGGACAACTATTACATTGAAATTGATATATCAAGTTAGTTTCACTCCATTTTTCTAAAACATCTTTGCCTAATCTAACAATACAATTTGATTTATGTGTCTATAACGGAACACATTGTAGACTAAATTTTTTGAAAGTATGTTTACAAGAATAAAAAAATCTTTCATGAAATGGTAAAGATACTATTTGTGCTGGTTGTTTGTGTGTATTTTGTAGGTTATTATTATAATTAATAGAATAATTGATTTTCCTATAGCGTTTTCGAACACAAGAATCAATAAACTAAAACGGATAATCATTATTAAGTAAAATATTTTTAACAATGGAAATATCATCAGCATGAAAAGACTCACGGAAAAGTAACAAAGCTCTATCAACTAAATTATAGACAATATTACGTTTGAGTTGTATAGTATGATTAGAATGATTATTTAAAACTCTACCTGAATTAGTAGGTTTTCGAAACCAGTTTGTAATAATATAATTATTGTTAATAGATAAAGTAACATCGAGAAAGGATATGTTGTTATTAGTTTCAACTTTGTGTGTGAACTGTAAGTGACCATTGTAACTGTTAAAAATATCTAACACTATACCAAGTTGTTCTTTTTTTATGCATAAAATAGTATCATCAACATATCTTAAATAAAACAAAGGTATACACCCATAATTATCATTCAAAATTTTAAGACACTTAGTTTCTAAATCATCCATGACGATATCAGCAAACAAAGGCGAAATAGGAGAGCCCATGGGAGTACCAAAAATTTGTTTGTAAATAGTATTATCAAATTGGAAATAAGTATGTTCGAACAAAAATTGTATAGTGTCGACAATAACTGTAAAGGGAATCTTAGAAATACCACGAATAAAGTGAAACCGTCTATCTATACTTTTCAAAACTAAATCGACCGGAATATTAGTAAATAACAAAGTCACGAATGAGCATGATGTGAAAGTTTTCTCGTATTTATAGGTGATGGGAGCCCCAACCATCGCTCTCACCTGTGAGGTTCAACCATGTAACTTAACCTCTCCATAAGTATTCTTTTATTCCCACTCCATGGATGAACCTTTCCTCTCCAATTGCTTACATTGCTCTCGCATGTATTTCTTCATAAGTCGTACATTGTGAAGAGCACAGCTGGCTTTATAGGCGCCATTATGATGAGGACAAACCGTTATGAGTTTGATCTTGTCTAGAGGTGGAAATCCCATTTCCAAGATGTCGATTACGTTGAATTTGAAACGTTCCAACCACTTCTTCTTCAAGGATCCCATTACCATTACGACTGTAGAGTCATGCAAGGCTTCCCGAAAAATTTTACCGATTTCTACATATTCGATTTCTCCAGATGACCATGGTATACCATGATAATGATATTCCAACCATGTATTCTCTTGCTTGTACTTTTCTGTGAGTCGACGCCATGGAAAAGGCTGTTTGAAAAGTAGTACAATAGGTTTGATATCATCTCTTAGAGAAACTATAGATAACTCCTTGAGGATGAAGTCATTGCCAGGCTGCTTAAAGCCTTGCATGTCCACTAAGTACTCCATCTCGGAATGACTCTGACTAGCAGCAAGCTTTCCTTTATATCATATCCCCATCACTACTACCATCCCCACCATAAGCAGCGCAAGAAAGGAGGCTTGAATGCGCGCGCATAGTAGTGCAGGAGTGGGAAGATTAAAGCGCTCTACTCAGGAGAGCATTGGAATGCAAGGTTAAAATCTCTCCATGAAATCAATTTTTGTTATGATACAATGAGTGTTATTAAATAAAACAAACGAGTTTTTTCACAACGCCATTTGCACAATTATACTGAACTATGCGATCATGTATAATTAAACAATAAGCAGAGGTTTCTGCGGGAAAATTATCTTTGGATTCAAATTCCAGCCGGACATCAACTGACGCGTATTTCAAAGCTTCGTTCTGCTTTGAACAATCGATGACTATAAGAGGTAGATAGTTGATGAAGTATTGCTTTTTCAGCATAGGCTCAATACTCTTGTCATAGTATGCATGTTGAAAGTTGTCATACATATCATAGCATACTGATTACGTTCAATATCTAAATTTAGATATTTCGATAAGGATAGTATTGTGAATTTAAGAAGAGTTACTGATATTGCAGTGATCGAAACAACTAGAATTTACTTCTCTCATTCCTTTTCGATTCGTCTGGAAGCCCAGAATAACGAAGCAGGGCTTTTCTAACTGATTAGATGTTTTGACTGTCCAAACATGGTTGGGTGTAGTAGGAAGCAGTAGATATTCGTACAGCTCCCAACTACGAAAACTCATATCAATCGATTTACCCGTCTGAATATGACTAAGCATCCGGATTTTATGCTACGAGCCACTCAACTCAATCTTGAAATTCTCGTACTCTCCTGCAGTAGTTGTAGTTGGGACCTTCGTAGGTGTCTGTATTACGGAATTCAGATCATTTCTCGGTCTAGTGAGAATGAGTTCATGCTTCACGTTAACGACTACCTTGCGATAGTCTTCAGTAAAGCCTAGGATCATACTTAGAGGTATAGATATATCAAAGTATCCTTCACTATTCATCGTGAGTTAGGTTTGAAAATGTTTACGTCTACTCCAAATCGCTTAATCAGTCCAAGTACAAATTTTTAAAAGATCTTCTCGAACCATTAAATGGTATTCAGTACTTTGCATTCATTGAAAATGATGATGTCATAGCTCCTGAGAATGCACTTCCGAATTCTATCATGATTTTCAATGATATAGCCTGCAAAAAACAAAACAATGTTAGAGCATACTACTGTATGGGAAGACATAAGAAAGTTGATTGTTTCTATCTTTATCAGTCTTATGCGCAAGTTCCGAAACATCTTGTGAGAGATAACGTCAATATCTTGGTAGTTTTCCGACAAGATGACATGAATCTCAAACACTTATACAACGATCATGTCAACTCGGACATGTCGTATTCGCAGTTTCGAGAATTATGCTCAAAATATTGGATGGATGACAAACATGGATTCTTACTAATTGATAAAGATAGTGCTATTAACAATGGTAGATATCGAAAGGGATTTGACAATTTTGCTATAAATATAAGACACACTTAGTCGACATTTATTAGTCTATTTTTGACTGTTAAAGTATCAACATGACCGATATTCAGAGACAAAAGAATATACTTCATCAGCTTGTGAAAGCGCGAAATGCTGTAAAACGCAAGTATAGTCTGCTGAAATTTGGAAAAGATAAATTTGTACAGTCAATAGGAGAAACTTTTAAACCTATTGTTGATCCTCTCGAGAAACTAGTTAAGACAGTTAAATCTAAAGTATCTAAACGTAGTAGTAGAGCAATAAAGAAAGAGGTTAAGGATGAAATGGTTAAAAATGAAAGTTTTAATGACAGTTTTGATGATGATACAATTGAACCTTATCATGAATCTGATTTTGAAACTGCAGCTAGTGAGGATGATGATGATGATTTGAATGATACGAAAATTCGTAGGGGAGTAATTCAAGAGCCCAGTAATGTAGCAGACATGTATATGACTATGTTGAAGCATCAGCAGGATAATGATAAAATTCATGACTCATAAATAGTGTTTGGAGATCGAAGCATTAAAGTAAAAGATGGAAGATATCGAAAAACAGCTGGTTTGATTGAATTGCTCATTGCAAAACAACCCAAGATTTATGGTCAAAGTGATTTGCAGAATTATCGAAGTATTCTGGAAGCGACAACTGCTCATAAAAAACGTCATTTGAGCACACAACCAATTCATGTTCATAATAGTAAAAAATATACTGACATTATCAATCCTATGTATGCTCAAAACAAAGGTGGAAAAGGATTACCTGGTTATAAAATTTCTAGAAGAGATACTCGAATGGATAATGTGTACTGGGACGATCCAAATAAACTAGTTGATCGTTTACGCTTACTTATAGCTGAACAATCAGCTGGCAATCCTAGTCATATCAACAAAATACACTCAATCATAGAAGAACTTAGCGAAGGAGGGTATACATACTGAGCTGTTTCATTTACAAACATCATTATCAAAATGAGTTTAGACGTGTTCGGACGTAATTTGAAAAAGAGTGAGGGAAGTCGTGGCCCTCCTGGTTTTGGTTTCAAAATCACAACAGATGGCCAATACGATATGGATAAAAAGAGGTTATGCAACGTGGGAGATGCACAAAACATAGATGAGGCTGTCAGTTTGTTTCAACTTCAAATAGAAAACCAAAAAATTCTAGATTTAATATCCCGACAAGAAAGAGACTTAAACAAATTAGATTCTCTTTTGGAAGCATACAGAGAGCAATTTGATTTAAAATTACTTACCTACAAGCTAGAAATCGATACTATAAAAGAGGCTGTGTCACAGAACACAAGCAACATTCATTCTGCAAACGTTTAACATGCAACATAAAAAAGTAGTTGTTGAAGAACTCCACAAACCAGCTCAACGGAATTTTCGTCGACGCAGTTTTGATGTTCGAGGAATAGATGAGACTTGGCAAGCTGATTTAGTAGATATGCAACCTTATGCTAAAGAAAATAAGAGTTTTAGATATATGTTAACAGTCATAGATGTTTTCTCCAAGTTTGCATGGGCTGTTCCTATGAAGAAAAAGACTGGAGAAGAAGTTGCGGCAGCAATGAAGTCCATACTTCATCAAGGTCCAGTACTTTTGAGATCAGGAATAGCCTCATTTCCTTGGCTTGACTAGACATACTCTCAAAGGTCACTTTGTCCTTCTCCAATGCAGCTGATACACGGGAAGGGAGAAACACCTGACAATTATCATCTAGAGTAGCCACAATTCTCAGTCCATATCTGGTCTTGACTGGACGTAGGGATGTCACCATGTGCTTCTGTCCGGCCTGTAGCTCAGACATCTTTTTCGTGGGAAGGAATCCTCCACTGGCAATCTTGTTGATAGCGTCCATCTTTGAGGCGTTTGCTCTTTAGCTCGTTGATCGAGAATGATTCTAGAGCGTTGGGCTTCCTTAAATATAGTCTTCCCCACCACTACTACCAGCTGTGACGGCGGCTCACACATCGGATTGGTCGGCAAGGAGTATGCACAGTAGAGCTGTGGTCTGAAACAAAATGTATAATTAATATAATAACAATTGTTATTATATTAATTATTATTGATTATAACATACCTAATATAATCTGACTCTCTTCGCAGGTGGCCCATCCTCCTCGATAAGCTGATATCTGTCAGTCATGTAATGACCCCACGGTAGAGTATCCGGCTGACCGGGGATGAGGTATCGCTTATCGTCAAGTGGACTCAGAGCGATCTTTTGTTCCTTCTCGGTCCTGATAACGTGGAGGCGGCTGTGGATATTCTTTTGTTGTCGGGAGATCGTTGCCTTGTCTCGAAGACAATGGATGTAGTCGTCAAACTCAATGGTTGACTTGACGACTGACAACTTCACACCCTTTGCCTTCTTGATAGGTTGCTGTCCTTGTACCTCAATGGAGTACATCTTGCTTCGGAGGCCAACAAACTCCGTCATAATGTTGCCATTGCACTCGTCATTCATGAGTACGACTTTCTTATTGTTGACCAGAGGAACTCATGAAGGTCAGTCTTCATCACAGCGTACAGATCTACATCGCTTACTTCATAGATGAGACTGTCTGTGCTTGTGTAGAGGAGTTTGGCCTTATCTCCCACCCGTTTCTGCGTGTACTCAGAGTGGAAGCGGTAAACAAGACTCTTTGACAAGTCCAGCACTATCAATCCGATGTAGATCGGCTTGCGGACTGAGATCTCGGTTCCAGCGAGTTTATCAAGCGAAGATGGAATGAATCGGAAGGATATCACTTCCATCAATATGCTTGGTGAAGGAGATGTACTTTTCCTTGTTCTGCGATATGATCGAGACACGACCTTTGAAGCTATTGGCAAGTTCCTTTATGAACAAGTGTGGAAGATAACTGGTATACGTCTGGAGTCATTATAATTAAGGTTACAGCTATTGTAAGCCGCACCACGATACCTGTAAAAATGAATAATTATTAGATAAAGAATAAAGATTAAATTTAATAAAGATAATAAAGATTAAATAAATTTAATAAAGATTAAATTTATATTACAAATAAAAAAGGTATTTAATCTTCTAATTCACTTATTACATGACGTAGATGTATCAATGCTACGTTATTTAAATTATAGTGAATACAGTCATACACGGTACGAAATACAAAGAGTTGTTGGTAGCATGTTGCCTCTGTTTGTACTTCACTTAAAAAAAATATCTTTTTCGTGGAAGAGATGGCATCCTTGCATCATAAATAATGATCTATTGTTGTTGTTCCGGACGTAACCGAGGGCTACTAGGGATAAGAGCAAGTGCAG
>QLSS01000627.1:23444-50520 GCA_024372645.1 Trichomalopsis sarcophagae | reverse complement strand
GCTGATCTTCTCATAGTGGAGTGCAGTTGGGGACGAAGTATCTCTCCTTCACTACTAGATGAGGAAGAGTCCTTCAGTGGAGATTTTAAGATGCTGATAGCTGGATTCAAGTTGGTAATTTGGGGTTTCTTCCTTTTCCGCTCCGGTACACACTCTACGACTTCATCTACTTCACTTTCTCCTACATTTACGGCAGAGTCTTGTTCAGTCTCATCTGTCAAGTTTTCACTCTCTGATATTAATTCATTTCCAATTAAACTGGGAAGAATAGAGCGGTTCCTCAGCGGAATGGGTGGAGCGTCTGTTCTGTCAGTGCTGTTATCTTCTGTCAGGGTGACATCGGTGGACTCAATCTCACTAGCGGACGAATTCTCTGTCGCAGTAGCGACTGGGTCAGAGAAAGCTACCGTTTTCTTCGTCACCTCCTTTCTCTGCCTCAACCTTTTGCCTATGGTGCTAGCATCTAAGTCCGCTTGTCCACCCTCCATACCCTTAGGTACTGTAGGCAAAGCTGCCCTAGAACCCGGCTTCCTTCCAGGTTTCTTTTTGACCACTGATGAGATAGGATCTGATTTCTCGTTACTCCGATTTTGTCTAGCTAAAGAAGTCCTCGTGGGGCGTGGAAATATAGGCAAAACCCGGACCTCCCCCCCCAAGTCTCTACTTGGTTCCTTTTCCTTTACGCTGGCTGATTTTCGATCGTCGCGTTTATCCGCGGGATTTCTGGACAGTGCGTCCGCATTAGTATTCAATCGTCCCGGTTTATACTTAAATGTGTAATAATAGCCCCTTAAACGCTCTCTCCAGCGATTAAGTCTACTTGCAGGATCTTTCAATGTGTTTATCCAAGTTAATGGTTCATGATCACCATAAATAGTGAAATGTTTCCCATATAACCAATGTCGGAAATACTCTACAGCGTCGACCACTGCTAGGCACTCCTTTTCTGTCGTTGAGTAGTTTTTTTCCGATTTATTTAGCGATCTGGACCGGTAAGCTATAGGTTGGTCGTTTCCCGGCTCCCCTTGACTGAGCACAGCTCCGATTGCTTCGTCACTCGCGTCCGTTGTTAAAATGAACGGTTTGTTAACATCCACAGATGCTAACACCGGTGCTTCACAAAGAGCATTTTTTAGATTCTCAAAGCTTGCTTCTTGCTCGGATGTCCAGTCCCACTTCCTGTTCTTTTGAAGCAGGGAATTTAAGGGTTGAGCTTTCTCTGCAAAGTCTAATATGAACCGTCGGTAGTATCCGGCTAAACCTAAGAATTGTCGGACTTCCGTTTGGTTAGTTGGTTTAGGAAAATTTTTAACCGCGGAAATTTTTGCTGGATCTGGTCTCACTCCATTTGAGTCAATTATGTGTCCCAAATAAGAGATATCCGGTGTTAGAAACTGACATTTGTCAATCTGTAAACGTAAGCCTGCTTTAGATAGTCGATCGAACACTTTGCTTACTTTTGCCTCGTGCTCTTCTAAGGTGTTTGCATAGATTACTATGTCATCTAAGAAAACATACATTTCCGAGCCCTGTAAGCCCGCTAGAACATAGTCCATTAACCGCTGGAATGTCGGCGGTGCATTGGTAAGCCCAAAGGGCATAGAGACGTACTCAAAATGTCCGTATTTCGTGTTAAACGCAGTCTTCTGAACGTCCTCTGGTTCAACTTCGATTTGGTGGAAACCCATGGCTAAGTCGAAAACCGAAAAATACTTCGCACTCCCTATCTGCTCTAAGATCTCGAGGATATTGGGCAGAGGATAAGCATCTTTAATAGTTTTGGCATTAAGTTTTCTATAGTCTATTACCAAACGATACTTTTTCTTCCCGTCTGGCCCGGGTTTCTTGGGAACTAATCTTGCAGGACTACAAAATGGACTATTAGAGTGTCGAATTACTCCGGCGTCTAACAACTTCTGTAGTTGGTCGAAGAGTTCCTTGTCATCGCCTGTAGGTCCACGTTTATACTTTACGCGGACAGGCTCATTATCAGTTGTCCTAATTTTATGTCTAACGCAAGATGTTCTGGGCGCTGGATCGCCCGGCAAATAAAACAAGTGCGAGTATTTTTTAACAATACGCTGAATATGTTTTAATCCTTGCCGGTTGTGGTGGATTTTTCCTACTTTATCCATTATAAATTTTACTCTGTCCTCAAGATTCTTTATTGGTTCACCTTCCGGTAGAAAATCTGGGAAATCATCTTCATCACTAAAGTCATACGGATCTAAGTGTTGCGGAGTAATCTCTATCTCCACTGGTTCAGCTCTGTAATTACGCGCCATAACGTCGCAATAGCCATTCTTATTAGTGACTAAATTATCACCCAGTATTACTCCGGGTACGGTACTTATGCGTCTTAAATAAGCTTGTCCTCTTACCGAATCAGGAGTAGTTGGTATTCTCACAGGCACAGCTACTCCGGGGGGTAGCTTGAAGACGGTTTTCCCATTCACTTTGTTCCCTCTATAGTTAAAAGGTCGAGTTGGTAAATCTAACATTTCTGGTTGGAAGTCCTCGTCGTGATAGGGAAACTCGTACTCTGCCCGTGGACTCGATATACTTTCGATTGTTGGACACACGATTGATTTTCTAGTGGGACCATATTTTTCCTCTATCGATACTACGTTTTCGGGGAACACTTTGTTCACAAACGGAACCGGGGTGATGGGATCACTCTCTGTCACCATTACTTCTTCTCCGAACATGATATTCACTTTTTCGCCATAGAGAAAGGGATTACCCAATATAATATCTTCTGTCATTGGCGTATTTGATGGCAAAACATGGAAAAGATGGTCTCTACCCATTATAGTTAATTTTACAGTGCCTAGGGTACTAATCCCTTGAGGTGAAATTCCAATGATGTTAATATAGTCATTATGCTCTATGACTATTTCTGGCTTTAATGAGCTCTTTTTGACCGCGTTGATCTGTGCTCCGGTATCAATGATGCAATGAGCCTCCGGCACTGCTAATTGCTTAACCTTAGTTTTTATAAGTGGCGTCGTTCTGAGAGTAGACGTGAGTCTTACTACTTGCGTTGGGTGTCCACTGGCTGGACTGGTCTCGGGCTCACTGGACGCTGCTTGGCAGAAGAGCTCATCATCGCGTCCTGCCGATGAGCTACTTCCCAGTTTAAATGCTGCTGGTTATCCTGGAAAGGAGAATCCAATCTAGGTTTGTTTCCTCTAGGCTCACCATTCCTATTTTCTGACATCGGACGGGGTTGATGGTAGCCCATCTGCGGCATTTGTCCTGGCATATTGTATGGCACGTACGGATTCGCGTACGGATACGCATATGGCATATTACCAGGAGGGTAGTATCCATAAGGTGGTGGAGGCATATACGCGTACGGGTTCATCAACGGTGGATAAGGATGTCCATACTGTCCCATACTAGGTGGCTCCTGCACGTATCTAGATGCAGGCGACACTGATCTGCTCCGAGGCTGACTGGTCGGTCTCTTTAATATGCTAGTGGGACCCGTGGGTTCGGGTGCTCCGGAATAACGGAGTTGAGGAGGAGCATTTATGCGTCCATTTTCCACCACAGTCCTTGGAAAATATGTATCGGTAGGATCGTAAGAGTGTGGTAATGCATTCCTATTAAAACTCGCTTCCTGGAAATTTACTTTCTTCGCTTCCCGGTCTTCTTGATCTTCCCGATTTCCTGAGTCCCGATTTGTAGTCCACCTAGGCGGTCTAAAATCAGGTAAATTTTCTCTTTCAGTAGGTTTCTTATCCGGATTACAGTACACGTAATGGACTCTCGGGTATATGTAGTTATCGCCGAACATCTTTATTCGGGCTTTTTCGTAATTCAAGGCTTTAGTAAAAGCAGCTTCGAGTGTTTGGGGAGCCGAGTCCACTATGCCCGTTCTCCATCCGTCCGGCAGTCCATTAACGAACGCTTCCAAAGCTAAGAGCTCTAATTGTGGTTTTGGGTCTATTGAGGCATTGTTGCCTGTTAAACCTTCCTTAACTGCTGCGCATGCAGAATTTATTAGCGTATTTAAACGTCCGTAATACTGACGTACGTTCTCCCCTCTCAGCATTGTTGCCGCTTGTATTTCATTTAAATAAAACCCATAAGATCTTGATGGGGCCAAACAGTCTCTTAGATGTTTCTTAAGCGCGGCTAAAGTACTGAAAGTGTTGCCTTCTAAGGTTTGCCTTGCCTTGCCCTTCAATTTTGAGATTACAAAGCGTATATATTGTGGCTCTAGATCTGGTGGCACTAGCGTGTACCCATTATCCACGTCTTGCAAAAATTCTCTTATTGGCATGTTGTTTCCATCGTATTCGGGAATGTGCATCACCGCTCTGGATATGTTTTGCGTATTGCTTGCTTCTAGAACACTAAGGGACACATCTAGCATCTGACGGTCTCTTTCAGCTTGTTGGACTCGATAAAATTGGTCCAAGGCTGTAATCCGTTCTTTCACATCGTCAATGGCGAGAATTTGCTCTCGGGTCTGATTCAGATCGGATGCCATTTTGTAAAATTTTGTTACTTCTTTTAATAACTTCTAAACTCTAAACTCTTCTAACTTTTAATCCTCTAAAATATCTAAAACTTCTAGACTTCTAAATTGTTACTTCAGAAACGATGGCTAGTTCCCCACAAGGGATGCCATTTTGTAAGGACCGTATTTAGGATTAAATGCGGGCTGCGCAGTTCGAACAAAGAATTATTTAATTTGAGTAGAAACTAGCCGTCGGCTCGAGAGCCTTATGTTCTGGAAGTAACAAGGTTAGAAATTGTCTAATATCGATAGTTAAAATAATGAAGCTATGCCGCGGACCGTATAGTTAGATATACGCGACTTGTCGTAACCAGCTGTAGTCCCACTGTATATATGCGGACACACAGGGACTGTCGCGTCGCGCGATTTGCTGTGTCGCGCAGTTTGTTGAGCGGCCTCGCTGGTGTCGTCACGGCGCGCGATTTGTACGCGGACTCGCTGCAGTGCTGCGTCGCGCAATTTGTTGTGTCCCGCAGTTTGCACGAGCGGACTTTGTCGCGGTAGCGCGAGGTGGACGAGTGGACTCTGTCCGCTTGTCCCCGGTTGCCGATATCTAGGCTTAGCGGCGGACACTTTTTGTCCGCTACTTATTTTACTGGGGACGTAGTGTCTCTGGTATTCGATGTTGGTCCGTCTCCCGCGCTTACCTTCCTTGTGTCGCCAATGGATGTAGTTTGTGAAGGGTTAGGGTATTAGTATTAGGTATTAGTTTATTATATAAATGATTTATAACGCGGGTTTCTCTTGTTATTGTTATTTATTGGACACACCCGAGCACTTCAGACGCAGTTGTTTTACAGATCTCTTAGCTTTTTATTTATGTTGTTTTAACTTATTTCGTTGATGTTAATTCATAGTTCTTATCCTTTAATAGTTATGCTAATTAGTTCGCAATAAATGATGGGCTTACACTCACAATCGTATCTACCGCACACTGGATGTTAGATAACTCCTTCGAGGCACGGCGGATGTTGACTGGTATTAGAATTACACGATTACTCGTGGCAGATGAAACTAACTCTAATGCAGCTGTGGTGTCCCACTATCGCCGGGTTGCAATTCGGCGGTCCTTCAAACTTAGACGTGCTCTACGATCGGTCAACTTGGTACGCGAGGGCCTATCGTTATAGACGAGCGGAATTAACCTGTACTCTACAGTGTATGAGCGGAATTAACCTGTACTCAACGTATGGAGCGGAATTAACCTGTACTCCACACTTACACTGTCTATAACGTTGCTTCTCCAAGGTACGCAAGGCACTGCCGTACTACCGCTTAGTCGTTACTAAAAAGGCACTGCGTGGATCGGCTCCAGGGTTTTTAAAGACTCGGTGCCGATGCAAGCAGTTGTAAAATTTAGATGGTGAAGATAGCTGTAAACCAATCAACATTCGCCACAGGAAGGAAGCTTGTACGCGAGTGCTGCAATCGATCGCGCGCTGGTAGTGCTGACTCGCAGGTCAGTCACCGCTCCGGCTTTTGGCGTTCGGTTGCGCAAGGACACAACTGCAGTGTCTTTGTTGCCTACGCACGCATACATACATGACGTCTCGCGTATACACACATGCGCCCGTATGTTGGATATAACATGGCACATTACACTAGTCTAAAAGTTGGAAAAAAAATATCCTACTTTGATAATTGTAATTTGAATGGCTGTTGTAAGTTAAGAAGTCTCTGTAAAATTGCGAAATAATAGTGATTTCTTAACGTTCATTGTGTAATTTTTTTTTAATTGCAAATTTACCGAATTTTTTGTAAGATGATTGTCAAAATTACGGAAGAGACAAAATGTCGTGACAAAGGATGAACCGATACGAGACCACGCTTTTCGAGTTCTTTTATATAAGAACATTGTGGACATCTACAGAACGGTAAGTATAAATAAATAAATTTAAATCAACAAATACAATCTGTACAAGTAATTTTTGCAACATATTCTATGTATGCATGCATAAAATCGAGTACTGCTGTATTCTTGTATTACACAGTTTTATAGGTTAGGGTAGTATATGCGATTGGCAATCATAAATATTTATTGAGAGTTTCGGGCATACTAAAGTAAATATTAATATTAAAATAATAAATAACGACGACATTATTCGCACCGAGATTCAATTATTATGTCGATTTTATTGCTGAGTTGCTTAAGGGGACTGAACCACCTTAAATTATCATGAAATGCAAAATTGATTTTCTATTGTTATAAGTATTTCAAATTGTTTAAAAATAGAATCAAACTATTAAATATGTTGAGGTATAATGTAAAATGCATAAAACAATGTTTATATGTGCCATATACCAGATTCCACAAGTCTTCAAAGGCCAAAAGTCAGAATTTCTATGTTTCAGTTACCGCAGGCTTTATTAGGTTTTGGGCTTAGAAGAGCACTTCTGTACTGGTAAATATGTTGGAAACATACATAATTCTGCCATGAATGTGGAGATTGGAAAACTAAATTAATTTAAAAAAGTTATCTGAAATATAATAATAAAATTTGTTCAAAAATTTAACAAATAAACTTAACCCAAGGAAAGGTGATGGGTCCAATGTAACAACCATGGTAGAAGAAGAGCCAAGAGCTGTGCTCGTCTCTCTCTTATTACCCTTCTCTTTGTTTTACTTAAACCCAATAACCCAAGTAAAGGTGATGGGTTAGGACAACGCAGTGAGTGTCCAATACGTAACATCCATAATAGAAGAAAAGCCAAGAGCTGTGCTCGTCTCTCTCTTATTACCCTTCTCTCTTTTAATTATGCTAACAATAGTATAAAACATCCATGTGCGAATAAAACCTAAGCTTTCAAAAATTGCAATCCAAGCTAATTACTTTTTAATTTCACAGTTATACGAATGGTGGATTGAGAGAAGGCTGCTCATCTGTAACTTTTCAACTTGGAGAACAACAGACCAACATTGACAGTGGCTGGCCAGTGCGTCAAACCAGTGTTTCAAGAAAGACCTTCTTGTGACTAATTAACCTGGACAGTAACATTCACATTTCTTTCCATTGGTTCAATAAAGGAGAGCTGAGACTGAGGTTGATTCGAGTGAAAAATGTAACTGTGAGTACAATAATGTCTATCGCTTAAAGACTATATGAATAAAAACTAGTTTTATAAGCAATTCGATTCAGATATAATTTTGTATTTTATTTGCAGGAAATTAATAAATTGGTTTATCATTATCTTCATTAAAATTTATATCAAATTAATTCTGTTCTCTAATCTTACAGTTCAATGGATGCTGATTCGACGAGAATAAGCTGTTTATCCCATACTTAACCTGGACAGCAACATTTACATTGCTTGCCATCGGTTCGATAAAGGAGATACCTGAGTCTGAGCTTGCTTCGAGTAAAACATGTAACTTTTAAAATGTGAGTATAATACATACTGTCTATCGCTAAATGATTATATCAATAAAAACTCATCCTATGAGCAATACTTGCATAACGAATAGTGAATAAATGCAGGCAGAACTGACAATTAAATTTTGTACGCACACACAGACACACATTATACATGAATTATAACTATAATGAACAGTTATAAACTTGTTTAAATAAAAATATGATGCTAAGCTAATTCTTTTTTAATTTAATAGTTTTATGGATGTTGGATCATTCATCGTTGAAGCAAGTTGAAGAACTACTTTTACATTGGCAGACATTGGTTTTACGTAGAAGGTTCATTTCTGAAGAATACATCAGACATTCAATTCTTTACAGTGAGTATAAAATAAACTATATAGTAAATTGGGGCACGATCAAAAGTATTGTATGTCTTATTTGGATAAAATTATAAAATGTTTTATTTGAAAGCTGAGGGAAATAAACTTCAAAAATTATGTTTCAGCTTGAGCAAATGGACTGAGCTTATAATAAGGGCGTTACATTTTCAACTATTCCCAATAATCCATTTTCCATAAAAATGTTTCCCTGTACATTTTGTACGCGAAGTTTCAACACTATTTTCGAACATAACAAATACCAAAAAATTCATAATCAACTTAAGCAATTTAAATTGAAATGTTTATATCCTAAATGTTGTGTTCAATTGACATCGTATAAAAGTTTTTATCTACACAATTTGCGGTTCCATCGCCATACTGACAGCGGTAATTTCAGGTGTAAACATCAGAATTGTTCTTCTACTTTCAAAACAGTCTTATCTTTGCAAAAACATTATAGATGGCATAGCACACGTCCATCAGATGTAGTCGAATGCCCATTTTGTACTGAAAAAACATTCTTGAATGCAAATGCTTATGCTATTCATTGTTCTCGATTTCATAACACACTCTTTTTCGATTTGAATGTAGCGAATGAAAAGTCACTGTCTAACGCGTGTACAAATTCTCTTGTCACTGACGAGATTATTAAGATTATTCCAGTTGTTTTTGATGATCTAGTTCAATCCAATATTGACACTCAAACTAGTGAAAATTGTCCACATAAAAATAACGAGAGTTTGAGTAACTTAAATCTTAAAATTAAATCTTCTAATGAAATAGATGCCGGTAGCAAGACATTGGCAAAAATGTATTTAACACTATCTCCAAGCATTTTGCCACAGAACCAGTTTTACAGGGTGTAATGAAAAGCCTATATTCCTCGTTTGAAATTTGTAGAGAAAAATTCGTATCTTCTTTAATGAACTCGAATATATCAGAAAAGGATAAATCCACTGTTCAAAGTACTTTTGATACCGCCTTTAGCAGTATGTCGGAAACGCATGATCCAAATACTGGATCTTTAAGAAACAGTTACATTCGAAAAATGTATTATCGAAAAAATTTCAATTATATTGAACCGATTCAAACCAATCTTCATGATGAAAAAGGGAAAGTAACTGATTGCTCATACAGTTACGTACCTATATTACAAACATTCAAAAACATGCTGATGAATAAGACCATCAGAAAATATTGTACCGAACCAAGTATTCAAAATAAATTTAATGGATTATTTGATATTAGAGATGGGGACGTTTTTAAAGGTAGTAGATTTTTTAATGGTCAACAAAACAGATTACAAGTAATGTTGTTCCAAGATACGTTTGAAGTGTGCATTCCAATAGGGCCTTGCAGAGGCAAATTTAAGATGATCGGTCTTTATATGCTTTTAGGGAATTTGCCTCCATACGTTCGATCTAAAACTGACAATATTAAATTGGTATTATTATGTTTCGAAAAATATGTAACGCGCTTCAATTGGGATGAAGTTCTAAAAGTATTGATAAGTGATTTAAAAATTCTAGAAACAGAAGGAGTTAGTATCACGTTATCAGATCAAGTTATAACCTTTTTTGGCTCTGTTATTGCTACTCTCGGAGATAACTTAGGAAGTCACCAAATCGGTGGATTTACTCAAAATTTTAGTACTGTTCCATACTTTTGTAGGTTTTGTGAAAAAACATTAGAGGAACTTCGTACTCAAATCTTCATTAAAAAAGACTTAAGAACACCACAAAAATATTATCAATGCGTTCTTCAAGCTTTGTCTTTAAAAAAGATGTTTAAAGGAATCAAACATGATTCTCCTTTGAATGCATTAGAACATTATCATGTTTGTAATCCTGGTCTTCCACCCTGCATAGCGCATGACATTTTCGAAGGTATAGCGTCGTATGATTTATTTTTAGGTATACAGTATTTTGTTATAAAAAAATGGTTCAAGCTTGGGCTCTTAAATTTTAGAGTAAATGACGTCAAATTAAATACTGAAAAACCTGTATGTATTCCAGAAATAACACTTACAAATGTATCTAAAAGATTGATTGGTTCGGCAAGTCAAATCAGACGACTTCTTTTAATTTTTCCCGTTGCTGTAGCGGATCTTGTTAAAGATTTTGAAGATCCTGTATGGAAAATGATACTATACCTGAGAGAAATTTGTGTTCTTGCTTGTGCTCCAGCGCTGTCGTTTGTTCAAATTTCATTGTTACAATCTGCAATCGAGAATTTCTTGCAATTGAGACTGCAATGTTTTCCTAAGGTGCGATTACGTCCGAAATATGAATTCCTTCTGCACTATCCCGAATTGATGATTCATTTTGGACCGTTGAAACACTTGTGGACGCTTCGTTGCGAGAGTAAACACCAATACTTTAAAAACGTTATAAAATCTTGTCAAAATTATAAAAATCCTTCACAAATGTTGGCTGAGAAACATGAGCTATTGCAAAGTTCATATGAAAATCAATATGAAACTCCAATTGAGCTTCAAAATCCAGTGCATTATGATACACAGAAATTCGATTCTGATACAACATTTTTAATAAACGAGTTTAAAAAAAATAATGATAACAGTATAGATTTTGTTTGCAAGGACGTTACTTTTAGAGGAGCTCAGTACAAAGAGGGTATGTCAATTTGTGTTGAAAAAAATTCATACGGTAATTTCATTATATGTAAAATCAAATTGATTCTAATTAGACCTGATGGCACAGACATATATTTTCTTGGGAATACCTCTGAAATAATTTACAACATCCATTTTTTCCAAAACCCCCAAAAATTCCAAACCCCCATATCCTCGCTCTTACAACAGTTCGATCAATATCATGGTTAATCGACATTATTTTTTATAATCATAATTCACAAATATTTTGTATTCAACTATATAAATAATTTAATTCATATTCATGATACATTTATTTTTTAGATGCCTGTAATACAAGTATGGACATGTGACCGAGCCATTAAAACTGCGATAGTTTTGCTAGATTATAAAGTTACAAGTGCTTTAACAAAAATCAATAAAAAGTTACGGATGAATGGATCTACTATTGTTCTAGAAAAGAATGGAACAGGGATAGATGAAGATGCTGCTCTTGAACTTTACCGCGATGAAGTATTTATGGTCTTAGAAAAAGATGAGATCTGGATACGAGCAGGTGGCAATAATGCCTCACAAAAAGTAGATGCCAACGAGGATGATGTGATAAATTCAGTTAGAGAAATGGAAACAGATGACGAAATAGTTGAGGAAACAGTGGAGGAAACAGTTGAGGAAACAGTTAAGGAAACAGTTAAGGAAAAATCTAGCACCACGGATACTTTACAAAGTACAGATACATCTCAAAAAAATAATCAAAAAACTAGTGCAACAACAAGTACTGAATCTCCGTCAGTTGATACATCTGACCCCATTGCAAGTATCCTTGCGTCCAAAAACATTTCCAGCTGGGATGAATATAAAATTCCGTGGATAACCATTGATGCCAATATATTAGTAAAATTAAAGGATGGGTCCCCAATCAATAACTCTAACAAACAAAACGTCATCGCAAGAATTGTTGATGAAATGAGATTTTTTGAAAAGCACATACCACGAAAAGTTTTCCAAAAAGTTGCTATAGACTTGAGGGATGCGTACCCAAACAGTTTCGAAGATAGACTACGAAATGGACAACGTATGGGAGATGGCACCGCAACCATTCTCAATAATATGATTAACTATAACAATAATCAGAATCGTCCACACATGTCAAAGAGTCTCAGTAATGAATTAAGAATACCAATCAATAAAAGAAAGGCTCTAGCTAATATCAAAGCAGGATGTAGCAACTGGCAACCTGATAACTTGCCACCTGATCAAGATAAAGATACTCAAGAAAATATAAGGCAGTTTTTATTGGGTTTCAAGACGTACAACTTAACTGAGGATGACATGCTTGCAGCTGTAAAACAGCATTTTGAACAGACGTATGCCACACAAAGGTTATTCTTAAATAACATAACAAATGGACATAATCTTTTTGGTGAAGTCGAGAAAATGTGGCCATGCTTACTGGACCAGCGATTCATATTCTGGCACTATAAGCTTTTAACTGGTCATGATGAAAAAGAGATAACAACTAATATAGAAGCAGACAAATAATCGATATTGGCATACGGTACTATGGAGAAATTCATAGAAATGGATTGTCTGACTTCTGATGAAGAAATTAAAACCTTGGCACTTTTTTCTATAATCTGCAAACATTTCAAGGAGGAACTACAGACAATATTTCTATCATATCCTGTAAGTAACTGATGATGGAAATAATACGTTATTTTAAATTTAATAAAATATTTAATTTTACTTTAAAGGCAGGAACTACCAGTTTTGAACTTTCTGATGATGGTCCATTAATTGCTACTATAGGTTGGTATTTTATTATCTTAATTTTAAAGATGTATTTCGCCAAGTAATATTCTGACCTTTCGATTGCAGAAAATGAAAACGACTCACCGGAATATTATGCCATATTAGATAAAAATATAATACATCAACCGAATAACTGCATTGAAGCTTTACAAATACTTATGGCAATGTTTTTCGTATTTAATAGAACGTATCCAGAAAAAAACAAACATTTTTTAGAGTTTGTTCAAATGCAATATTTATTGTGCAGATGGGACAAGAGCAAAATCAAAAGATGTGACTGCCAAGGTTCATGTGCTTTTCAGAAAGCTTAATAGCATAGTAGTTAAAGAAATAGTGAACTAAAATCATTATTTACGATAACATTTTTTTCCCTCTAAGTTTTTAATTATATTATTCTTAATGGTACAATATTTATGTTGCGTTAGCCTTCTATTGGCTTAAAATAGTTATAACTTGACGATTGCCAAAAAATTTTCAGTATAATTTAGTTATATGCATTTATAGTAATTTCAAGAGCTTTAAAAGATTTGAGACTGAGATCTAATTTTTCTTTTTAATTAATCAGTATTGTAAAATATAGATATGATCTCTCGGGAAGTCAATGTATAATACTTGTTCTTAATTTTACCACTATAAGAAGTGTTACTTATATGTCTCCAATGTTATTACATTTAATATTATGTCTTGATTGCTGTTTATAACAATAAAACATTCATTTCTTAATAATCTATTCTTTTATTATTTTCAAAACCATCCACTTTTATTATTATTATTTTTTTATTTGGCAGCATTGCAGCCAAATTGCAAATTTACTTATAAATTTGCATTTTCCTGCATAAATGTAGAATTACAACGCCATTGTAAGGAACAATATCGTGATACAATCATTCATTCATATTTACAACGATGTAGTAATTTGATTATTTATTTTTATATTGGCTACATTGAGAATAGGATTTTTTTTTTCCAACCCTCAGTGTTGTAATTCCACGAAACATTTTTTTACAGTGTACATCTTGGCAATTGAACTCAAAGGTAAGTTCTTTCATTTAATTGACTAACAGTGAGAGTGTTAGGCGCGAACTAATACCGTTTACAGCCTTGCCACTACACTAATCATTATGTCCGTGACTATTTATTTAAGAGTAGCCAGGACGTAACAGTACTACCCATGCTGGTGCATTATATGCGCTCGTTGATGATCTAACTAATTCATTTATTATTAATTTTTTTATTTCACTTATAGCAATTTGCTTTAGTGTGTACTCTAATGGAAATTGCTTCACATAGACAGGTTTATTATCTGTTAGATTTATCTCGTGCTCTTCTATATTACATACGCCTATTTTTTCCCCTTCTAACCAACAAATATCAGCATTCATTAAAATCAAATCTTCGATAAATTTCTTCTTTTTTCGCGATAAATGATTTAAATTGATTGTATTTAATAATAAACGTTTACTCTCATTTTTACTTAGTTTTTCAATCTTTTCCGAAGATTTTGCTCCTTCCGTAGATAAAAATATTGACCCATGATGTAATGTTTCTTCCTCTCTTGGTAATTCTAAGCTGGATATCCCATTATACTTATACGGCATATCTTCTATATCAAACGTTAGAAAATTTATTTGATTTGTGTGTCTCACATATTTTTCCTCGTTTTCGTAACTGACATCCTTTAGTATCTTAATTATTGTAGGATAGTCTGGAATAATATAATCTGATTCTACGGGTTTTTTATAGTTTTTTAGTGCTTTGTTAATGTTTCCAATAAACTGCTGAATATTAATTTTGGAATCATTAAGAAACTCCGTGAGTTTGACTTTATCCCAGCTACTTGCTTTTGCTTCTTCCTCATTTTCCTTACAAAAATTTAAAGAGCTATTAGCAATGCTTACTGACTCCTCATTTTCTATAAAAGCCTTGTTCAAATTGTCCTGGATTTTTTTCACGGTGTTTAATACTATCTGCATATCATTTTGTATTAGTTTTTATGTTTTTTCCTCTATATTTTCTGCTCTTTCTAGCATTACTTCAGTTATTCTACTAATATTAATTTTTTTGCTCGTTTGTTGCTGATTTTAAAATAATCCTTTTATTATTTATTTCTAAATAACCTTTATCTAGTCTTAATTTTTGCTCTAATAAAACTTTTATTCCAATAATCCCGTCATACGGAATTGAAAACTCATCTAGTGCTACATGAAAATCTAAATATATTCCATTTATATGTATTTTAATAGAACCCAGTGTTTCAATAGCTTTCTGAGTTATTCCTGATATTAATATTTGTTCATCATTATTTATATGATTCATATTTATATTATTCTTCCTAATAATGTTCAGTTGTGTTCCACTATCTACTAGCAACTTATAATTTGTATATGTAACTTGATTTTCTACTTCTATATATTGTAATAAATTTTCAAACTTCAAAACATACGTTTGTATAATAGGTTGATTTTTTATATTATCAGATACTCCTACCTTTTTACTTTCTTCCTTCAATATTATTGGTTTCACAATTTCTTCAATATTAGCTTGTAGTGGGAACGCTTTAATTTCTCTTCCTAGTCGCTCTCTCCTGGAAGAGCATTGTAGTTTCCCTGGTTATTTTTAATTCTGTAACATCTTTCTGCTATATGATTTAAACCTTTACATATTATGCAAAATTCCTCTTGCTCTTTTTCTAGCACTTTAATCTGTTCACAGTTATCTATTTTGTGCCCTGATTTGTTGCAATACTCAAAAAATGACTGTCTAGATTTTTTCCGATTTTCTAAGGCCGTTAATTTCTTGCATTCTTTTACTATGTGTCCTCCTATTTTGCAATACTCACAGAATGTCTTCTGAAAACCTCTTTTATAATTATTACTGCTAGTTTGTTGTGTTTGTTGTCTGTTTTTAAATTTGTTGCAGATTTTAGCTATGTGATCTATTTCATCACACATTTTGCACTTCAACTGTTGCTTCATTTTATATTCCGCAACAAGAATTTTTGCTCTTTCGCAATCTGCTTCTTCATGTCCGAATGTGTCACAAATCGTACATATTCTGAAAAACGATCTTCCTTCACCTTCTTTGCAATATTTTATTGTATACCCTTTTTTATTGCATCTTCTACACACAACTTCTGGGCAATTTTGTACTGCGTGGCCTGGATTATCACAGTATTCACATTTTTCAACCTTATTTAACATTGCATTTGAACAACTATTTGGACTATGTCCTGCTTCCTTGCATTTCCAACAGACTTCATATTCGCCTATATATGGACATTAACTTGCTTCGTGTCCCAGTTCTTGACAATATTGGCAGTGGTTATTTTGTTTTTTATTAAATTGACATGCGCTGATGGAATGTCCTGGTTGACTACAAAATTTACAAATCAATTTTATTTTATTTGTTACGTTTCTGCAGTTATTAAAAAAATGGTCTGATCCTTTGCAGTATACACATGCTCCTGTACGACAAAAAAGCGCTTCATGCTTTTTGTGTTTTTTCTAGTCTATCGTATAGTTTGTTGATGATAGTCTTACACATACGTTTTCTATCTTCTAAATTGGCTCTCAATTTCTATAGCTGCTTTCGAGATTTCTTGCACTGTTTTTTCTTCACCTAATTCATACTTGATTTCCGTTTTTAGTTCTTTCTTATAGCTTTTGGCTGCTTCATTATCTAATTTTTCTTCAAATTGATTTTGCTCTTGTTGACTATCTCCTTCTAACTTCTTCAACTCCTTTGCTTTTGTTGCCATTATTCTCAATCTATTTGTATACTGTACCACTATTTCATTCTCTCCTTGTATAATTTTTCGAATTTTTCAGCATATTTCATATATGTCACCTTTAATTGGACACTGTGTTCTAACTCCTTCTATCAAATCGTCCAATTTTTTGACTGTTGATACTCCCAATGATTCCTCTGCTTCTCCTCTCAATTTTATTTTTATTAATTCTGTTAGGCTTTCGTCATCTATAGGCTCTATTAATCTTTTTGATTGTTTTAATATTTTTATAAATTCAGCGGGTGTCAGATTTTTCCCATCGTATTCTGGTACGTAACTCGCTACATCTTTCAGACTTAATTTCTTCGGAGGCCGTAATGCAGCCCCTCCTGCTGCTTCTCCTGGAATACTCATATTTTCGTTTTCTTGTCTGTTTTCGTTGTGCACTGTTTGATTTATATTATCTTGATTTACTTGGTTATATTGCAATAGAATGTGATTTTCAGAATTTATATTTACTGTCTCACTTTCGTTATCGGTGTTTTCTACAAATAAATTCTCAAAGTTTAATAAACTTTTTTTCTCCTCTAACTCTGTGTCAAAGGACAAATTTGCAAGAGCCTTGTTATGTTGTTGAACCGCAAATCCTTCGATGTACTTACCAGTAAACTTTGCTCTGCTAGGAATCCGCCAAAATATGAGTATCTCTCGTCTTTTTCAAAATCAAATGTGCTATCTAAAATAGAGTTGTTATTTATGGCGTTGTTGTTTCCTTGAAAAAATTATAGACTTGATTAAAATGTTGAGTTATCTTCTTCACTCGTACAGTTGGTTTTCCTCTGATCTTCGATTTGTACTAAAATTTGTTTATTTTTAGTTACTATAGGTGAATTATGCCGTTTGTTAATGCTCTCGCTTGTTGGATCTGCTACCTGTCTTTCTTGTTTTTTATGCTCTGTATTTACTGTAGTCGAAATTTTCGGTATTGTTCCGGTATTTTTATTTATCTTTGCTGTTACTTTGACGTTTTTATTTTCTTCTTTTTGCTGTTGTTCAGTCGATGATCGTTGTACCTTCGTGCTTTTCCTGAAAACGTGTTCTTCAAGTAACCCCGATAACTGTTTTCTTAAACTTGGATTTACTTGCACTTATTGTCTTGTAAGTCTTGCGTTATCTGGCATTTTCTTCTCTCGATTTGCTTCATCAGTCATTTGAATATTTCATTATTTGTACGACTTCCGCAATTTTGCTGATGCTTGTTGTTTCTGTAGGTCACTCGCTGCTACTTGCGCTACTAGTGAAATTTGACGCGAGCCGCGTATAATCTTGACATATGTATTACACCTTGTTCTTTTTAATCTTGTTGATACGTGATACTTTTCTTTACTTATATTCTTGTTGTATTTGATAAGTTGATTTATTATTATCTTTAAGGGGTTTTATAAATTGTCTTATTCTCACTTTTATTCTAATGGATTCAGTTTTTTCAATACTTTCTTTATTTTGTATTGGAACCAATTATTACGTCCTGACTACTAAATGATTTATAATAATCAAAACGTACTCAATGATGTAGTGGCAAGGCTCTAATATTTAAAACTAATTAGTACGCGCCTAACACTCTCACTGTGTTAATTAATAAATATTTAATTTTTTTTTGTGCTTTTTGTGCTTTAATCAAGTTGATTTATAAATGTAATAATGTAACTGCTTTGATTTAGATAACAGAAACTGTTTATTTCTTTATTCTTATAGTTGTATTTATTCTTGTCGTTATGATTATGTATTAGACTCTTTAATTTTTAGTTTGTACTTGTCACCAATTGTCGGACTGGTGTGAGGTACGGAGCTCTAATTTTGAACTGACTGCTAAAGTGCGTACAAAACCTTTTAAAAATTTCATATGGTACAATATGTTTATGGAGATTTATAAACATTATATCTTAAAAGTATCGAAATTGTACACATAAAAAGTGGCGCTCGCTTGCTACATCACGGAACCCTGAGTGTACATTTTGGCTGTGTCAGCGGTCATTGACACACTTACACGTTTCGACAGCATTTTTGCAAACGTAATGAGAATTTGAATTTTGATTCTTTAAAACAATGAGACATCAATGTGTCCTACTTACAATTGAAAATGAAACATCAAAAGTTACGTTATAGACGTAACAACGTGGTGGCCGTAGCCGCCCACGCACCGTAGCCACGCAGGGCACGCAGTCACACATCTACTCTCATATACACGCGCGCACCTCGAAGCTTTCGCCTCTGACGTCGCGCAGTCTGACCGGTCTGCTCTCTCGCTCTCACACACCCGTATATCAGCTCAGCGCAGCTCGCTCTAGTAGCTACGCGGCCGGGGTGTGCGCCCGCACCGCACACCGCTCTCTCGTGTCGCTCACTCTTTCTCACACACACCCGCGGCTTTCTCTCTCTATCTCTCTCTCTTCTCTCAGCGGCCTAATGGCTCAAACCGAGAGTATCCCGAGATACCCAAAGGTTCTTACCTGGTGTAAAAGAGACTAACAATAGTCTCCCGTCCTCGGGACTGAGGAAGCCTCGCTGACCCAGGAGGTACTGGCTTCCCTCTCTCTCTCTCTCTCTCTCTCTCTCTCTCTCTCTCTCTCTCTCGCTCTCGTCCCGGCTTCCTTCTTCGGTTGAACTGCTGGACGATCGTCTCCGGGGAGGGATCTCTTCCTCGGGTCGGCTGTCCAGCTCGTGGTGCTGCTGCTCCTCTCTCTCTCTCTCTCTCTCTCTCTCTCTCTCTCTCTCTCTCTCTCTCTCACTCTTTCTCTTCACGATTAACACGCGCGCGCTCTCGTCACATCGATGTCTCATCGATGTGGCGCGGGAATCAACTGCCGCGCGCGCGCGCTCGGCGTCTCGCCATCGGCCGTCGGGCCCGGCTGATAACGTAACCCGATTGGCCGCGCGAGACGCGAGACGCACTAATTGGCTGCTCATCTCGCGCCAGCTCGAACCGGTGAGCTCCCCCCCCCCCCTGAGTACGTACAACGACGCAGCTTAAAGAAGGTTTCGTTCTTCTTCTTATCCGTGCCTTACCAGGGTAACATGCAGAATAAACTGTCTTTGCTGCTTTTAATTTCTTGTTGCGTATTTGTTATAACTTGCACGTTGGGCAGGAGGATTCCTCTTGGGCGAAATCGGTGTTTGATTTAGAATGTTTCTTCTCATTGGCATAATTCCTATTCTATAACGTTTCTTAAATTTATTTTCCATTATGAGTAGGACTCTCAATTCGTTTGCTTGCATGGCTTTTGTTTTTGAATCAGTTAATAGTTATTTTCCTGGGATTTGTTCTGTGCTTCTCAGTCAAAACGCAGCGTGGTTTTCCAATTTGTAGGAATTCTTGCATAATGGTCCTCAATGGCACTTCAATAAGTTAATAATGGTTTATGAAGATGTAGGGAAGGTATTTAAAAATAGAAATAATTAATCAGAATTAGTGTCAGAGTCATCTTCTACATGTTTTAATTGATCAATATGTTTTCGAATTCAAATTCTTTTTCCATTGGGGTATTCTAAAATCACGTTTTTCCTGTAAAGACGGTACTTGATAATAGGACGGGCTGCGCGAGTACAAATAATTATTTAAATTAAAAGTAACTAGCCTTCGGCTCGAGAGCCTTCTGTTACTAGGGTTACGCGCGAATTTTGAGATTGAAATGTGTCCGGGGCGACTCGTCGGTGCGGACGCGACTATATTTGGCAGACGTATAAGAGTGTCCACTGTTAGTTGCTGCCGTTAAATGCAAGTCAGACTCAGCATTATGTCTGCTATTCTTACCTCTAGTGAGAGTGTGATAGAGTGATAAGGATGGTAATTGACTGATTGTAACCATCTATGAGCCGTAGATCGAGGAACTCCCTATTCCTGTTTCAGGATCCCCAACTCCCAATTCAGCGAGATCTCCTCTCAATGTTTATCACTTGTCGAGCATTAGGATGGCGGCGATTTGGAAATCGCTCCACATAAGTTCGGGCAGTAAGTCTGTAATTTCTACTACATTCACCCAAGGTTATAAGAATGTCGACTACTTCATTAGGCGTATAATTTGCCATTTTACTGTTAAGAATTTTATTATATTAGTTAATGCTGGTTTACAAATATTCCAAAAAATGCATAAAGCTTACAGATTGACTGCAAAAAATTATGATTCACTTTAAAGCAAATCAAGAATATAACACTACATCGACTTTAGCTAAGTTCCTACCGCAGCAAAATCCAGTCCGATGGAAACCATGAAAACTTACTGAAGTCATTTTTTATTTGTATGAAATATGCTTACTAAAGACAGTTTCTGGTAAACGTATCAAAATATGTTTTGCTCTTGAATGCAAATCCGACGGTAGTCGATGATTACGTTTTAATACAGCCAATCTAACTTTACTTAAACAGAACTGCTAGAAAATTACTTATGACGACTGGTTACTAGGGGTACTAGGGTACGTTCATTTTGGCCTTTCCTACAGAATGGTGTAGTTGATTATCAATTTTAAGGTTAGCTCTCGTGCTTAGCTGATATCTGGAAAACCATGATTCACATGGAAAAAGTAAAATCTGTTGCAGATTCGTGTCGACGCTCTCTATCGATCTGTGCAGTCTAAGTGTAAAAAGTTTTGTTTTTAAGGTTAAAAAATCGGTTTCTATTTGTACATCAAAAACTAGTGGGTTCGGTGCCGAAAAGAACAAATGTTTAAGGGGTATAATTACTTCATTGGCTAGCTCTTTTCATAGCTACACAAGCACAAATCGGGGCCAAAGAAATGGAGCCGGAAGGCCCCCAACGTTCTCGACGTCGGCTGTACAGATTTGTCCCTTGAGTGGCCGGGTCATGCAAAGCGTCATTTCATGCATTAGTTACATATAATTGTCGAAGTCACCGATCTATGACATTCTTTCACTCAAACAGCAATATCATGATTAACCAGTGTCACATGTGAATACCCACACGTGTATAGCGTTGCTAGTTATAATGCAATCGATGCATAAGTCGCCAAATCCGAGCATAGCAACAGCTCGGACTCACCCCGAAGCCCGTTTCTTTCGACTCAGCATAACCTCCCTTCCACGATTTCGGATAACCGCGCGGGTAGGAATCACGCCACCTGAGGATTCTATAAAAGGGGGTGCATGCGGACGCTCGCCCGATTCCGCCACACACGATCCAGCATTAGACAGGTAGTTTTGACTCGGGGACGACAGATAGGATCGTACAATTAGAGCGCATATTCTCCGAGATCACCTTAAATACGCGTTCTCTCTTTCATACAATCAGTTCATTGTGAATTACGATTAATCAACAGACACATTCACCGATAATCTCTCGTGTTCGTTCATTACGCAGAAACCGTGAGCCTAACACATCACGGAGAACAAAACCATCGACCCTCACACGTAACATTTTCTGGTGCTAAGTGTGGGGTATTGTTCGCAAAATACACGGGCGTATTTTAACACGCGATAGAAATAGATTACTCGGATATCATTCCAATCCAATAGACGGGGAGGAAGGATGAACTTTTCCTGTGTACTCGTTATCGCAGCCACTTTAAGGTAAGTCAAGTAAATATTAATAGAAACTAACAATTATACCCTGGGATTAACACCAGGGAGAACTCTTCTAGTTCGGATAACTAACAACTAACTTAAACTGCTCCGAAATATAAAAAATCCGTAGTCTTAGGTACCGTGACAAAATACGAAATATGGCAGACTCAAATCCGTCTGATTATAAAATATCAAACTACAACGAAAATAATGATCTACAAACACAGAACATATACATACGCGAGGCTAATGATCCTGACACGTTTCAAAGACGCTTGCACTCGATTAACAATCGTACAACACCATAGAGACCGCTATCGAGACGGGGAATGGATGTTCTTGCTACACCAAGCACTAAACACAATCCCTCATTACGACGGAAATCCAGACATGCTCGCACTATTTTGTCGCGCAGTTCGCGACGTGATTCACGAATTCGGCCCGGACTCCAAACGCTGGGTACTCAACTCGTTGGCATCGAAGTTTCGGGGACGTGCTGCTGACGGCTACACTTCGCGCCTGACACAATACTACACCGTGGAGCGGTTGCTAGCCAATTTAACTACGCAGTACAACGGTGTTGGTGGAGCGGACAAAGTTTTAGCTGACCTTAAAGTAATTCGCCAATATGCAGGAGAAAGTACCGGAGACTACGGACTACGCGTTCAAACATTGCACAACCGATTGTTAAACATCTACGACGCGAGCCGTGACATGCGCGACTGGGAGAGAGCTACTTATAAAAATTAACGCCGATAAGGAGGCCCTCGAACAATTTTTATTCGGTCTAAACGGGGAATTATAACACCAAGTTCGCTCAAAAAACCCACTATGTCTCAGAGAAGCTATTACAGACGCCGTAGCATTCGAACACCGTACTAGCGCGCGCCGCGCATACAGTCAGCAACCGGATCTAATTCGCGAAGACAGCACTAAAATTCCGTCGTGGGCAGCCGAGCTTACGAATATCGTAAAGGCAGCATGAGAACCGAAGGCTACGCCAATAGCCAGCGAAGATGTCAGGTACACTACGAGTATGAGCGTTTGTAATTAATGTCTTAACAGGGCCACTTAGAGAAAGACTGCAAGGAAATGAAATGTCGATATTGTAACATACCGGGCCACACCTACGTTGAATGCTTCTCGTTGGAAAACGCGATAAAGAACGGACGTCTCAGTAAAGAAAAACTTGAACAGCTAGCGTCAGCACCCGTTACCGCTGCTCAACCAGTAGTATATACCCCCTTGCGCATACCCACCCCAGCCCCGATGCCGTACTTCATACCTGCACCGCAAGCAAACAATAGGATACAGAATAATAGCGCTCTTGAAGAAAATAACGGAAAGCAAAACGACGCTTATCGAAAGAATAACGTGCGCAGATATTCAGGGGAACGTAACGGTGGGGACAATAGAAACTATAACAGCAATAACGGGTACAATAATCGAGACGGTAATAAAAACTATAACAACGATAATGGGTACAATAATCGAGACAATGACAGGAATTATAGCAACAATAGTAGGTACAACAATGATAGAGATGACAATCGAAATTATAATCGTAATATAATAATCGTGGGTTTGAAAATCGTCGAAACAACCGGGATTTTGATAATCGGCGAAACGACAGAGGATTTGACAATAGGCGCAACGACGGTAGAGGCAACAATAATAATGTTTAAGTCTAGGTAGGACAAATATGAGTTTAGAGGGACTAGAGTGCGACGTGCACGTGGTTCCTGACGAATTTCCCATTGATACCGATGGAATCTTAGGATGGGATGTGCTTTCAAAATACGGTGGAAAGGTCAATGCTGCAGACAGGTGTATAGAATTTGTACAGACGATTATACCATTTACTCAAGACGAAGATTTATTATACCAGCACGTACGAGACAAGTAATTTACGCAAGAGCAAGCGATAGATCAGAGCAAGTAGGATTTGCCCCTTTACAAAATTTACGAGAAGGATTATACTTTAGAAATTTCATCGGTATTAACCAAGAAGGTAAAATACACGCCTTATGCGTTATTACTACAGAATATGAGGTAGAGTTAAATCCACCAGAGGTAACACTGGAAGCCTGCGAAGCCATTAAGGAGGGAGGAGAAGAATTTAATCTAGAAAAAGGCGAACCTGCAGATACCGTCAATATACTGTCAATATTTTCCAATGAAAGCAAGAATAGGACCGGAAGAATTTTGAACTTCTTGATCCATAGACACTTAAGGATTTAACGGAAGAAGAAATAACTCATGTTAAAGAAATCATCCGAGAGAAGCCACATATCTTCCGGCTACCTGGAGTGAAACTTAAGGCAACAACACTAGTGTCGCACAAGATACCTACTATTACAAATGTTCCAGTACAATCGAAAGGATATCGACCAAGTCAGGAAGAGAAAGAGGAGTTAGGAAGCCAGATGAAACAACTGCTAAAGGATGACGTAATCCGACCAACAGATTCACCCTACAGCTCTCTTACATACGTGATACCAAAAAAAGCTGCAGCGGACGGTACGAAAAGATGGCAACTAGTAACAGATTTTAGAAAACTGAACGAAGTAACGGTAGGAAATGGCTACCTCATACCCAATACAGCAGACATTATTGACAGCGTCGCCTCAGCTAGGTACATAACCGCCATAGATTTGAGGACCGGGTTCTACCAGATACCAATGGACCTCGCAGACGCCCACAAAACAGCCTTTACTGTACCATTCGGCCATTACTGCTACCAACGTTTAGGCATGGGATCAAAGGCGCTCCTTCAACATTTCAGTCCCTGATGGACTTAGCACTTGCAGACCTACAAACGACAGAATTGTATGTCTATTTAGATGATATAATCGTTTTCACTAAGGATCTTGAAGAGCACGGTAAGAAGTTCCGACACTTGATGAAGAGACTAGACTACGCCAACTTGACTATCGAGCCCATGAAGTGCCAATTCCTATAGCGAGAGGCACACTTTTTAGGACATATCGCTGGAGGTGGAAAAATCCGAGCAGATCCTAAGAATATAAAAGCAGTAAATAAATTTCCAATACCAACGAATGCCAAGAAAGTCAAACAATTCTTAGGACTCGCAGGTTATGACAGGCGCTTTATCAAAGACTTCGCGAGATCAGCAGCAATTCTATCTAGACTGTTGAGGAAGAACAAGCTCTTCGTGTGGAAAGAAGAGCATCAGCAAGCCTTTGACCAACTACGAACGGCATTGTGCGAGGAACCAGTGATGAAGGCACCAGACTTAACTATGCCCTTTTTAGTAATAACCGACGCATCTGATTACGCCATAGGGGCCATTTTAAGTCAAGGGCAGTTAGGCAGCGATTAGCCCTGCGCTTATGCATCACGAGTTCTCAAGGGACCCGAGCTAAGATATTTCACCTACGACAGGGAACTACTAGCGGTCGTGTTTGCAAAAGATCAATTTAGACACTACCTCGCCGGACGCAAATTTACAGTAGTAACAGATCACGAGCCCCTGAAACATTTTTTCACCACCAATAAACCTGATCTAAGATTCAACAAATTAAAGGCAGAGCTCAGAAGCTACGAATTTGACATAGTGTACAGAGCCGGAGCTCGCAACGGGAACGCAGATGCACTCTCTAGAAACCCTATCCTCGACGAAGGAGAAGAAAATCCAGAAAGACCAAAATCAGAATTGTATGAGTTAGCAGATAAACAAGAGCACAACGCTACGATATTACGGTTTAAAACAACAAGGAAAAGAGGCAAATCCAAAAAGGTTCCGATATCAGCCGATACTGCAGACAAAGAGAGGATATTCACAGAATCCGAATACTCTGGAAATCAAAGAGAAAGAAAACGACGAGTCGTAGTTTACACCGATAGCACGGATCCAAACAACTCTTCAGACGACGAATGGCAACCCAAAACAGGAACAAGAGTTGGCAAAAAGAGAGTCTATAAGAAGGTACACGGCGAGAAAACCGGGAAAATATACCTTACATGCTACAAATTAGCCGACGCACGTGAAACATCCGAGCCGATTCTCAGTCAGGCGGACCCGAACAATGTCTTGAGAAAACTCCGCAAGGAAGAAAATATGAGACTCGGAGTACAAGCCGCAAGCACACCGTAAACTCAGGGAACGAACTACAACGACGACCCTAAAAGGCCCGTACAAAAGCAGACCCTTAACAGAAGTCCGCCAAAATTTCACAGAAATGACGTGGAAATCAGCGAAGAAAGCAACAGTAGCTTAGGAAGCCACGCCGAAGATGAACCCTTAATAGCTAATCAAGGAGAGTGAGAACAAGAGGTAGAAAGTTCACACAACCTCAGGGAAAAAGAGCATTCACTGGATCGCCACAACTTATCACAGCCACTAACGCCGAGGCGAGTACCAAACAGTAGCAACAGCCATGAAACATGAAGGCCAATTCCTCAGAAAACGAATAGCGAGGCGAGCAACGTAGGCCTCAGTAATAAACCAACGAGCGCAGAATCACCTATAGCAATGTTCCGGCAGACATTGTTCGGCAACGGACATAAATTTCGAACTCTCCTCACCGTAGACTTAGAAGAGATAAGTGCACAAGATAATTTGGGAGTTCTAATCAAAATATGGGAAAACGGAGCGCAAAGTGGCAACGAGATACCCGACTGAATGAGA
Source organism: Trichomalopsis sarcophagae (assembly GCA_024372645.1). Taxonomy (NCBI): domain Eukaryota; kingdom Metazoa; phylum Arthropoda; class Insecta; order Hymenoptera; family Pteromalidae; genus Trichomalopsis; species Trichomalopsis sarcophagae. Next base: position 23,880 of record QLSS01000627.1, on the reverse strand, counting down.
GACAACAAGAGAAATCCAAGCGCAGAGACACCATACGAAAGTATAGACTCCCCACATCCGATTCTAACCACGCACATCCCCCAGCCCCAAACAACAGTCACCCTAGCATTCTAAAACGCACTCTTCCCATCTACAGACCAAGGAAAGATTTCTATCATATTACACCGCAAATAGACGATCAAGCCAACGATGAACCCTTGCTTGAGAGCAACGCTTCAGACGCATTCAGGGGAGACATCGATGTAAGTCTCCATGACAAGAGAAAACACGATAATACTAGTCCCATAATGGGAGGAAGCCGCGACGGGTCCGAAGAGCCAATGGAGGGCTCGCTTACCGATCAACCAGCGACCGATCGAACGGCAGCAACTGGGCACGTCACCCAGGGCTCAGACAGCACCGACACACACACACACACACACACACACATATATGT
>QLSS01000627.1:13244-23344 GCA_024372645.1 Trichomalopsis sarcophagae | reverse complement strand
TTTGTAGTCGATTTGAGCTCTCAGAGTCTTAAAATCTTCGTCTTGGATAAATCTTTAATTTCCCTTTTGAAAATCTCAAATTTATCATTCCAATAAAAAGTTATAGACCTTGGAAGACAGTCTAGTTTTCTAAAATCGCCATATTGGCACCCCTATATCTCAGGTCTATCTGCCCCAATCTAGCTAAAATTTTCAGGAAAGCCAGTCCAAATATAGTAGAAAAAGATGTAATTATTTTGGTTTTGTTTATTTGGGTTTTAGCATATCTACGAAGTCCTCGAAGTTGGGGTTCAGGGCCTTATTTAAGGGAATCCTTGCTTTCAACTTTAATGCTTCTTACTTCAGTTTCATTCGTTGCTCACGTTTTCTTATTCTATCTTTCTCCCTCCTTTTGCCTTTTCTGCTTCGGATTCTAGATTTTTGCTCGATATTTTTTGGTTTTTGTATCTTGCCTGTTGATTTTTTCAATGGATCCTTTTTAAGAGTTGTACGTTATATCTCTTTATATTCGATACCCCTAGTTGCTGGTCTTTTCCAGAACGAGGTTATCCAATATAAAAATGTTTCCGCTGTTACAAACGAATATTGTTCGTTATTTATTAATGTTACGGCGTCCTGACTACTCTTAAATAAATAGTCACGGACGTAATGATAAGTGTAGTGGCAAGGCTATAACGGTATTAGTTTGCGCCTAACACTCTCACTGTTAGTCAATTAAATGAAAGAACTTACCTTTGAGTTCAATTGCCAAGATGTAGACTTGAGATCGTGCTGGGTATAAGAGAATGATTATAAAACGTTCTATACACGAATTATATTCACTGTAATTATGTAGTTTATTTAATTATATGTATATGTATATATCAAACTGGATTACAATGTTATTCACAATTAGTGAGAATAAAACTTAGGTATTTGGATATTATAACGATAAACTGTTTCACTGATATATCGTCTATTGTCGGACGACGCGTACGGAGCCCGTGTCTGTATACGAACTGCTTAATTGAGTACGTGCAAGGCTTTTTAAAATCGTCGTTCACAATGCAATTTTTGTAGTATTTACAAACTTAAAAATTTCGGAAATTGTATACATAAAAAGTAGAGCTCGCGTAAGACGTCACGAATTGCTGATGTGCTGATTTGTCAGTGGCCTGCATTCGGCCAAATTGCTGATATGCTGATTCATCAGTGGCCTGCATTCGGCCGTGTGTCGAAACTGGTCGGTGCGTGTAATGCATTCTTTTTGGGAGAGTTTGAATTTCAACATTAATATTCTTTTTAGGTTTTGAATGAATTTATGTAATAAATCACACGACGTGACACCTCGGGGCCCAAAACATTGCAATTAATGAGAATTAATTGCAATGAAAATTGTAACGTTATAATTTAAATTCGAACTCTCTGCTAAGAATGCTTAGTACTGAAGAATTGAAGTTCATTGACTCTCGATTAGGTCAACGTTACGAAAGTGTTTAGTAGACGGATTTTGCTTATAAAAGGTAAGTAGTAACAACCGGTGAGTACAGTTTATTTTTACAATTCGCATAGTAAAAATGTACGGCTTTCCACCAAAGCGATATGCGCCCGTATGCGTAAGTATATATATATATATATTTTTTTTTTTTTTTATAATTTATTTTAAAAATATTATTGCTATTTAATTAGCTGTTGCTAAATATATCAATTCAGTTTCAGGATTGGCAGTACATACGAGCTGCTAAGGAGGCTAAGAGAGAACACTTGCCTTCTCCGATACCTCCAAGGGCTGGTTATCGAAAATATGTCCGTGTCTGTGTAAGTCTTCCTTTCTTATGGTTACAAAGTATATATTTTTATAAATGTAAACTTAAGTTAATATATATCTTTTTCTCTGTTTTTCTAGTTCCAAGATTGGCAATTTGTCCGCTCCTGGAGGCGTTGCGACCGTCGTATCAATGACCGTTACCTGGAAGGTGAATATGGTCCTGAGGAAGACACCTGGGGACTTCGCCTTCTATTTTATTACGAATTACAGGTTTACACGAATTCTGTTAATCGGATTTATATTGAAGTGTTTAACTCAAATTATGTAGTTATTGTAGGACCTATTCACATTCTTCCCATTCCTTTAAATCACTCAATAAGTAACTTCAAATTTAACTAAAGTTTTAAATCACTAATAATGTTTACAATTTTACATAAACTAATATTTCGCGTAAAGATAAAATTACATCGTTAGATGTAAATCCTCGGGGCCCAAGTATCGCAGTAGGACCGCTTTTTGAGTTTACAAGCAAAAGATTTTTTTTATTTTATCCTTTGGAAGCATTTAAGAAATTTTTATATTTAATCTAAACTTAAAGAAAAAATTCCTTTATTTTTCGCGACAGGAATAGTAGGTTTAACTGGTATGATGCTTGGTGGCTTGTGTGGGATAGGAGGTGGTTGTATAGGTCTTGAAATTGGAACTGGAATGACTTTTACTTCTTGTAGTTCTGTCTCTTCGTACATTTCGTTTCTCTTCTGTTTTGATTTGCGTTCCTTTTTAACTGAATTATTCTGCAGTGATGTTAGCAGATGCGTGAGAGAGCTAAATAATGCTCCAATCAGGTGTATGGACCATCCGTAAATCGTGTGGAGAGTATATTATCAATATCATTATAAATGCGGATGAGAATGAACCCCATGTAGTTAGTTTTTCGATTATTAAGTGCCAGGTGCTATCAGCAATGTGTTCTAGTGTATTTTCTGTAAAAATTTCTCCTGACGTGTGTTCTCCCGCCATTTCTCTTGCTATTACGTTTAAAAGTGATGTTTTTTCCATCGGGAACATTAGTTGCTGTTGTAATTTATCCAGGTCGTTTTGTGAATACACTCCACTCGTAGCTAGTCCTTCTATTGATTCTTTATCCATTCTTCTGATATTTTATAATATGTAGGTATTATAGAATTGCAATCTACTTGCATCCCCCGTTTTATTAAAATATGAGTTTTTGGTGTTAGAAACCAAGTTTCATTTCCTGCTAATACTGGTAAATGATTATAACATTCATTTAGATGTAAGATCTTGACTGTTTTTGGAATACATTTTATGAGATGTACTACTTCTCCAGCAACTCTTGCAATATATCCTGGTTGTTTCATGATGTTATAGGCAAATTCATCTGGTGCTAACGTGGCTAAGGATAGGGAATTCTGGATAACCTTCTTTTCCAATTCGCATTTTTCCGTGATTATATTTACGTATAAATTATTGATTTGTTTTCTTAAATGTTTCTGAATGTATACAAACTTAGAGTTTACATAAGTAAATAAATCTAAATTTACGGACTGATCACTACTTACTCTATCGGTTTCGTAAAAATACATATTTAATTTGCTATCTTTCTCTGCAATCAATAATTTTGGGTGTTCTGTTCTTATGAATTCTCTGTTACAATGCATTATTTTATTTTTAGTCGATAACGCGAATGTGATATCATTAGATCTAACAGCATAAACAATTTCTTTGTTTTCGTTACTAGTATATTTAGTCGCAATACCTTTAAATAAAAAGTCGTACGAATTTTTAAAGCATTCACCTGTGGGCAGAATATCCCAAAATGTATGACCGCCTTCCATATCCATACACTTTTTATCCGAAAATTTACATACTACTCCCGAACTTAACATTAACTTATCATTATTTAGGTTTACTCTAGCTGTATTTCCTATTAATGTGATTTTTATTAAGCCATGAACAAACACTTTATTCCAAGAACCAAAACTATCGGCGTAGGAAGCGCCTGAACAAGAGTTGCCCTCTGCACTTCCTGCGAAATCTATGCCTTTCGTTGTTGTTGCATTTATTTTTAAATTTGATATAGTATGAATGTTGTCATATTTAAAAATACCTGTTTCATGAATAGCTTTACATTGTTCATGACTTATCTCTTCAATGTACTGTTGTTCTGCATTTTCTGTTGGTATAAGATGCCCGAATATCCCGCAGTTGAAAATCGTTCTATGAATTTCGATTTTACATTGAATAATTGATACCGTCCTAAAGTCTGCTATTTGGACGAGTTCTATAGCGACGTTTGTCGAGTTTACTTGTGTGGTATGGAAATCGCATTCTCCAGAGTCGAGTAGCGAAAATGTCGTAATATTCGGTGTTGCAGATCCACAGTCATATCCAATAACTGCGATAGTTACTTTAATGATTGCGGTAAAAATTATTATGTTGATGATCATGATTATTTTTCCTAAAACAGAAAATAATATTAGTTTTTCTTTCTATAAATAATTAGTTTATTAGCATGCACTGTGTTTCGCTTCCCGTTTTTGTTTATTGTGATATTGCTATTCTCGCCGACCTCTAGTATTTCAAATGGTCCCAAATTTTGATTTTTTTCTAACTTTCCTGATTTTGGTTCTTTTATGAGCCAAACTTGGTCCCCTTTTTCGAAATTTACTGGATTTATAAATCTATCATAATATTTTTTCGATTTTTCTTTCGCGAGTATCAGATTTTCTCGTGCTAGAGTAGCAATATCTTGCATGTTTTTTACTAAATTTGTTATATAATTATTAAATGTTGGTAACTGTTCGGATGCTTTTAAAGCTTCACTTGAAGGTAGTCTAGGGGGGTAAGCGAAAACAAGTTCATGTGGCGTGAATTTGTGGGCACTATGTACACTTGTATTATAATGAAACTGTGCTAATTCTAGTAATTCGTCCCATTCTATTTTGTTCGTGCTAAAATTTTTTAAATATTCACATAATGGATGATGAGCCCTTTCTAATGATCCGTTAGACTGAGGAGAAAATGCTGTTGTTTCAATCTTTGAGAATTTAAATCTTTTTGCGATTGATTTTAAGAGTTTACTTGTAAAATTTGCTCCTCTGTCAGTTAAAACTACTTTAGGTGAACTAAAAATACGTATGAATTTTTTTATAAACGCGTCAGCAACTGATTCTGCAGTTTGATCTGCTAACGGTACGGCTATTAGGAATTTAGATAGCGGATCTTGTATTGTCAGTATATATTTATTTTGATTTTTTGTTAGATTTAATGGACCTACTATATCCATGGCTACTTTATCGAATGTTTTGAAAGGTGTATCGGTTATTATCATTGGTTGTCTTGTTTTAACTCTTTTTAGTTTATTTCTTTGGCAATCTTCACAATTTTTAACTCTACTTTCGATGTCTGTTTTTAAATTTTCCCAAAAATATTTACTTCTAATTCTATTAAATGTTCTATTTACTCCAGAATGACCACCTATTGCTGTAGAGTGATTTAAATTGAATATTTCATCTCTATCTTTTAAATCAACATATTCTATATAATTTAGACAAATGACTACTTTTATATCCGAATGTTGGAAAACTTTAGTTAAAATTTCTTCTATTTCCGGCCAATTTATGTTATTTATTTTTAAATCCTTAGAAATGCTAAAACTTTTAACTTTTTTGCGTATCATGATTTCTCTCAGAAGCTCAAAATTTTTGTATACGTTTTCTTTTACCCTGGTTGCTGCTTGGCCTGTATCCATGCATATTATAAATACTTTTTTTGAATTTAAATTAATAATTTCAATTTCGTTTATATTTAAGTATTTATCAGCCGTAGCATTTTTGCTATTTAGTAGCCGCTCCGTTTTTTGGTCTAAAGATTTCCCTTGTTTATTTATGACGTGTGCGATGTTGTCTTTCCTAAATTGTATAGATTTTTTTGTATAAATGATGTTTTTGTCGGTTTCCGTATTTATTATTTTTTTCTCACATGTTTTTGATTTCGTAAGTTCTTCTATTTTCGCTTTGTTTTCCACTGCTTTGATTTTGTTTTTCTTTTTCTTGCTATTTAGTTTTTGAATTTTCAAGTCATTGGTAGGTATTTCGCTAGTATCTAATGTTTTTAGTTCTTTTGCTTTTTGAGCTCTTGTAACCACATTTATTTGAATGTTTTCTATTGGATTTCTTGACAATGCGTCCGCATTTGTATTAATCTTTCCCGTTTTATAAATAATTTCATAATCATAATCTAATAATTGTAATCTCCATTTTTGAACTCTACTGTTTTTATCTGCTGATTTGAATGATAATAAAGGCTTATGGTCAGTAATTATTTTGAATTTGTTGCCGTAAATATAATTTCGAAATGTTTTTACTGCAAACGTGATTGCAAGGGCTTCACGCTCGTAAGTATGATAATTCTTCTCTGCTGCTTTCAATACTCTTGACGCAAATGCAATAGGTCTGTCTTCTCCGATCTCTCCTTGTGATAATACACATCCAAGTGCATAATTAGATGCATCTGTTGTTATAATAAATGGTTTTGACATATCTGGAAACTGTAGTACCGGTGCCGTACATAAAGCTTCCTTTAATCGTTCAAATGCTTGCTGTTGTTCTTTCTTCCATTCAAATTTTACTTGTTTTTGTAATAACTGTATAATCGGTTTAGCTATTTCTGTAAAATTTTGTATGAATCTTCTGTAATAGCCTGCTAACCCTAAAAATTCTCGAACATTTTTAACGTTTCGTGGAATTGGAAATTTTGTTATGGCTTCAATTTTCTTTGGATCTGTTTTCATTCCTCGCTCACTAATAATGTGGCCTAAAAACTCTACTTCTTTCTGGAAAAAATTGCATTTACTTGTTTCTAATTTAAGTCCCGCTTCTCTTAGTTTTTGTGCTACTTGGTTAAATCTTCCGTTGTGTTCTTCTACTGTATTTGATACTATAATTATGTCGTCAATATAAACATAACAGAATTCTTTCTCCAATAAATCTCCTATTACTTTAGTTAGTATTCTTTGAAATACTCTTGGTGAATTAATTAGTCCAAATGGAAGTACTTCGAATTCAAACCGTCCCAATGGGTGTATGCTAAATGCTGTTTTGTGTATATCCGACTCTTTCATTTTTATTTGATGGAAACCCGATACCATATCAATCGTTGTAAAATACCTGCTTTTCCCCATAGAATCGAATATCTCTGTTATATTTGGTAGAAGATAAGGATCTGGTATTGTTTTGGCATTTAGTTTTCGGTAATCAATAACTAGCCTCCATTTCTTTTTCCCGTCTTTTGTTAGACCTTTTTTTGGCACAACCCATGCCGGAGCATTAAATGCGCTAGTTGACGATCTAATTAATTAATTTCTGATTAGTTTTTTTGTTTCACTAATAGCTATTTGTTTTAATGTATAGGGTAACGGAAATTGTTTTACGTAAACTGGCGTTTTGTCGGTTAAATTTATCTCGTGCTCTTCCACGTTGCATGTTCCCAACTTTTCTCCTTCTAGCCAGCATATGTCTTCATTTAATAGGATTAGATCTTCAATAAATTTCCTTTTTCTTCTCGATAAATGATTTAAATTTATTGTATTTATTAATAGTTTGTTTCTCTCGCTTCTACTTAATTTTGTGATTTCTTCTCCTTTGTTTTCGCTTTCTGACGTTAAATATATGGAACCACAGTGCAAAGTTTCTTCCGCTTTTGGCAGTGATAATCCTGGAATTCCCGTAAAAGTATCAGGCATATCTTCTATGTCGAACGTGACGAAATTTATTTCATTTGTATGGCGTAAATATTTTTCATCACTTTCAAAATCTACATTTTCTTTAAGTATTTTTACGAATGTCGGAAAATTTTGTATGCAGTATTTTTCAGTTTCTTCTTTTTCTATACTTTCGAGAGTTTCATTAATGTTTCCTATAAATTGCTGCATATGCACCTTTGAATCATGAATGAACTCTGTAAGTCTTCGTTGATTCCAGCTGCTCAGTTGTGCTTCGTCCGAGTTTTCTTTTACGAAATCTGGCGAGTCAACTGTGCGTTCTGTGTTACTCTCATACTCTGAAATACCTTTATTTATGCTGTCTTGAATTTCTCCTACGATCTCCAATACTCTTCCTAAATCTTGTTGTATAGTTATCTCTTGTGTCTCTATTTCTTGAGTCTTTTCTTTCGTACTGCCTTCCTCTGCTGTTGTACTAGTATTTATTGTGTTTATCTGCATTGTAGATTTCAGTTCGATTTTCTTACGGTTTATTTCCAAGTAACCTTTGTCCAGTCTTAATTTTCGCTGTAATAAGACTTTTATTCCTATGATTCCGTCATACGGAATGGCAAATGTCTCTGGAGCTACATGAAAATCGAAATATATTCCGTTTATTGGTAACTTTATAGATCCAAGGGTACGTATGGCGTTTTCCGTTATTCCAGATATTAAAATTTGTTCGTCGTTTTTTATATGATTCATTGATATATTTTCTTTCTTAATAATATTTAACTGCGCTCCGCTGTCCACCAGTAGCCTATTTATTTTACTAGAATGTTGATCTTCTACCTCTATGTATTGCAATAAATTCTCGAGTTTTAGTACGTAAGTTTGTAATATTGTGTCGGCTTTGTTTTCAGTGGTTTCTAGATTCTTCCTTTCTAACTTTGTATCTTGCTTTGTTTTTTCTGTTACTTGTAGTGGGAGCGCTTTATTCTCATTTTCCCTTCCTAGGCGCTCCCTCCTGGAAGAGCACTGTAGTTTCCCTGGTTGTTCGTAATTCTGAAGCATCTCTCCGCTGTATGGTTATTACTTTTGCATAGCGAGCAGAATTTCTCTTGTTGTCTTTCCAGACTTTTAATTTTTTCACAATCGTCGATTGTGTGCCCTGTTTCATTGCAGTAGCTACAGTTTACTTGCTTATGTTTCCCTCCGCTCTCTAGGGCTTTTAGTTTTTTACATTCATTGACTACGTGACTTCCTATTTTGCAGTATTCGCAAAATTTCTTCTGAAAATTTCTACTGTAATTATTGTTGTTTGTTGTCTGAGTTTGTTGTTTATTTCTAAATTTATTGCAGAATTTAGCTGTATGACCATTTTCTTCACATAGTTGGCATTTGAGCTGTTGTTTGGCTTTATACTCTGCCACGAGAATCTTTGCTCTTTCGCATTCTGCCTCTTCATGGCCAGTTGTTTCGCAAATCGTACATACTCTGAATGGTAGCCTACTTTCTCCTATTTTGCAATATTTAATTGTGTGGCCTTTCTTATTACACTTTCTGCACAATACCTCCGGACAATTCTGTACTGTATGCCCTTTAATGTCACAATATTCACATTTTTCGACGCTATTTGTCATTGTATTTGAGCATATATTTGGATTGTGTCCCGTTTCTTTGCATTTCCAGCATACTTCGTAATCTCCTATGTACGGGCATTGCCCTACATCATGTCCCATTTCTTGACAGTATTGGCAGTGATTGTTCTGTTTCTTGTTAAATCGGCAGGCACTAATTGAGTGACCTTGTTGACTGCAGAATTTACATATTAATTTTATTTTATTTGTAACATTCCTGCAATTATTGGAAAAGTGGTCCGCTCCTTTGCAATATACACATGCTGCTGAACGGCAGAAGAGCGCTTCATGTTGGAAATCTCTGCATATTTGGCATGTCAGTACTTTCCGTGTTTGCTCTATTCCTCCCCCGTAGTCTTCATACACATTATTCACAATGCCTCTGTTTATGTCTTTCTTTTTCTTTATATCATTTTCAATTTCTATTGCTACTCTCGAAATATTTTCTACGGTGCTTTCTTGACCTAATTCGTATTTAATTTCTGGTTTAAGTCCTTTTTTATATTTTTTTGCTGCTTCTACATCCAATTCCTCCTCGAATCTTTTAAGTTCTGCGCCCCCAGTTCCTTGTAGCCTTTTCAATTCCTTTATTTTTAATACTATTTTCCTTAGTCTGTTTGTATATTGTACTACCGTTTCTGTTTCTCCGTGAAATATTCTGCCCATTTTTGCGTACAGCTCATGGATGTCGTCGTCAATCGGATACAGTATTCTTACTCCGTTTATTAAATCATCTATGGTTTTTATTTCGTTGCTGCTTAGTGCTTCTTCTGCTTCTCCTGACATTCTTACTTTTAGGAGGTTCGTCAAATTTCCTTCGTCTATTGGGTCTATGAGGCTTCTTACTTGTTTTAATTTTTTTATGTAGTCCGTTGCTGACATATTTTTCCCATCGTATTCTGGCACGTAGCTCGCGACATCCTTCAAATTTAATTTTATTGGTCTTACTCCCTCTGCTACTGGTGGGGTCATTGTTGTGCTGTTGTCCCTT
>QLSS01000626.1:24242-51204 GCA_024372645.1 Trichomalopsis sarcophagae | reverse complement strand
GGGGGGGGGGGGGGGGGGGGGGGGGGGGGGGAGAATTGTGACCTCGAATTTGAGCCAGTCCTACAAGGTCATTTCAAGGTCAAATTATTTTTTTTCAAACAGCACCCACTTTTTCGACTCCGGATCCTGAAAGCTGTAAAATGTTGCACTTTAAACGAAGTAGTAAATTTAAAATAGAAGAAAAGATTTTAATCATTTAGCGTACCATTTCCTGAGTTTTGTCATCATTATAAAACTTGATGTCCAGGATCCACGACGAGGACGTAGCAGGGTGGATTTTCAGGTCCCATTTTGATCCGGCCGATGAAGGCAAGACGTGAAGACACCGGCCGATTAAGGCAAGAATCATAGCCCGGCCGATGAAGGCAAGACGTGAAGACACCGGCAGATGAAGGCAAGACCATGAAAAAATCACTTTATAAATAGAGTTTAAGCTTTACCTAATTAAGTGTTCAAAAATCCCTCCATGATGTCTAATACATAGTTGAATTCTTCGCTCAAAGCTTCCAACAGTCGACAGAAGCACATGCCTTGGTATGCCTCTGCAAGTATTAATGATTCTTTGCATCATATTTTCTCTAGTAGTAGGGGCGTCCGCATACACGCTGTTTTTCAAAAAGCCCCATAAATAAAAATCTGGGCTCGTGAGATCTGGGGATCGTGGAGGCCACTCAACATGATCTTCACCACGTCCAATACCTATCCATCTATTACGGTATGTTTGATTTAAAAAATCTTGAACATCTAAACTTCTATGCGCAGGTGCATCATCATGTTGAAGCCACATACGCATTCTGGTTTGTATATTAACATCTTCTAACAGATTTGGTAATTCATTTGTCAGAAAATGGAGGTATCTATCTCTGTTAACATTACCGTCAAAAAAGTAAGGCCCAATTAGATAGCCATTAACAATACCACACCATACTACAAGACTCCATTGATGTTGGTGATCGACTGCACGGGTCCAATGAGGATTTTCAATGGACCAATAGTGGGAATTGTGCCGGTTAAGTTGACCTGTATTATGGAAAGTGGCTTCATCGGAAAACATGAAGTACCTGAAAAAATGTGGATCGTTTTGCAATCTTTCCTGTGCCCATTGGCAAAATCGTAACCTTCTTTCAAAATCACGTTCTGTTAGCTCTTGGGTCAAAGTAATATGATATGGATGGTAACGATGGAGTCTTGTTATTCTTCTCACTGTTTCTCTCGGGATGCCAGATCGTACTTCTATTTGTCGAATTGAAATATGAGGATCTAAATGAATCATAGCAAGCACCACCAAGACTCGTGGATCATTTCGCTCGATAGTCATTACTCTACGACGTTGTCGTGATCTTTGAGGTCCTCGCCTCTCTCGCTGTTCAATTCTCTGGATCGTACTTCGAGATGGATGATGATTTCTGTTTGGGAAACGCCTCCGATATAATTGTGCTGCTGCATTATAATTTCTTCGATACTCTCCCAAAATCAATAAAATATCAACAATTTCGCTTCGACTATAGACCGGCATATTTACTTAGATTATAAATATTACAAAAATAAAAAAAATGACTCAAATCACATATTTTCAATTATTAAATTAGTATTTGAAGTAGATAAATATCTAAATAAATTTAAAAATTCTACTGCATCACTATAACTTAGACTGTTTTCTGCAAAAAATAATAAATAAAAAACTACTTAAACAATTATTTAATTGCAAATAGTAATTATTAATTTTTTATTATAAAATAATTTATTGATTAGGAAGCTTTTATGAAATAGGTAATAAATAAATATTTTGTAATTCCAAAAGTGTTAAAAGTAAATTTTAATAGATAACTTATAAAATAGTTAAAATTGTATTTTAGTAAAAGATTTATTTTAACTTATTAAATTTTATGAAGTGAAATCAAACTTATACATACATTTAAAATATGGGTAATTAATCGGAATATTTAGCTCTTAAACAATATTTTCTAGAATAATCGCTATGACTTGAAATTATATCAAACATTTTTTAATTTTAAGTAAATTGATTATTCAAGAAATACCTTCATTACGTATTGCAGAACTTTTTTTATACAAGACATTAATACAAAAATTTTAATAGAAAATGTATATTCGTATTATTTTTAATATTAAATGAAATGATGTAAAAAGTACAATCTTCATTTGTTAACAATAATAAATATTCTGTTACGTTAGATAAAAATTTTTTTACATTAACATAACTTTAGATGCAATATTTTATATTAATATGTATGTTATTAATTAATTATTATCGTGTTAAATACAATATTTTACAGCTTACATATTGTACAAGTTTAAATAATGAACATACATTTTTTAGTGTTGTTGGTTGTTTAGTATTACTTATCTAATAGAAAAGTGCAAAAAATTTAAGTACCTACCAATTTCTGCTGCAAAAATATTTCTAATAGAATTAAAATATTTATACAGTGGAATTATCACTAAACAATTATATTAACTGTTGCCAGTAATTGTATGAATAATCTGTGTGACGACATGGTATGTATTACAAACTTTATAATTCTGCTTATACATATGTATTTTCAACATGCGTGTTTACATGTATGTGTATAGCATATGTATACAAACATACGTATGTATGTATATCTATGTATACTTAAAACAATAATAATTTATGAATAAATTAAATGGAAAAACAACAACGTTATTTAAAAAAACATAATGCAATTAATTTCTGATTCAAATAATAAATGTGTGTAAAATAAATATAAAAACTTTTTTTCCAAATGGTCAAAGATTGATAATTGAAAACAATGTGCCCAAACAAAATTAACTGCTTATAATATGTATGTACTATAATAATTCAAGCAAGCCAGGATATCCCGCTAGTTGAAATTCATAAATAGGTACTTTTAACAATTATAAATGAAATTTACACAAATAAATTTAACGGATTTGCAACTTATTACACTTAAATTACTTAACTTCACCTACATAATAATATTAAAATTTTTGTAAGCTTTTTGATAAAAATCTTTGAGTTTTTTGTCCACGCGATTCTTGAAAAATGTCTGGACAAAACGGGCTGAAACCTTTTTAACATACTTTCGAAACCAATAGTTTTAGTACGAATGACGGAAATTCAATTTGAATAACCAGAACATTTTTTTAAAATCAAATGAGTCAAAACTTTAACCTTTTTTCAATTATTTTTACTTATTTGATTTTTAAAGATAATTACGTGCTTAATAAGTAAATAATCAATTTCTTAATATGTAGGTAAAGTTAAGTTATTTAAGTATAAAACATTTCATATCAATCGAAGTGATTCATGTAAATTTAAAACTGATTCTTCTTTTTAGGTTTTAAAAACGTTATATCCCCTTAAGTATTTATCTGTGCAAGTACCATGTATGCGGAAGCTTCTACCAGTAGAGAAAACATGATGTGAATCTATCCAACCAAGTCCTCGTCGTGGATCCTGGACATCAAGTTTTATAATGATGACAAAACTCAGGAAATGGTACGCTAAATGATTAAAATCTTTTCTTCTATTTTAAATTTACTACTTCGTTTAAAGTGCAACATTTTACAGCTTTCAGGATCCGGAGTCGAAAAAGTGGGTGATGTTTGAAAAAAAATAATTTGACCTTGAAATGACCTTGTAGGACTGGCTCAAATTCGAGGTCACAATTCTCCCCCCCCCCCCTCCCTATACAACAACTATGGTCTCTACCACTTTTTTTTTAATTTGGCGTTGCTAGAGGAATTACGTAGGCGGGGGTTCATTCTGGCTGCAGGACATTGAGATGACCTTCAGTACCGCAACCGAACATACCATTCTGAACGTAAAATTTACCGCTCTTTCTATTCCCGCAATAAAAGAATGGGGTTCCTATTTAAAAATCCAAAGTTGACCTTCAAATGACCTTGAAAAACGCGTTCAAGGTCAAATCCAAGGTCACCATCGTGTTGCCCCTTCGATATCCTACAACTTTGGTCTCCACCATTTTTTCGATTGTGGCTGTCCCTGACGAGTTATGAGCGGTGCCCGTTTAAATTGGGTCACTCTGTATAGTTGGCTGCAGCGAGATGCTCAAGAATATCGCTCGTGAACGGGAGTGGGTGGCAACTGCCTTCGGTCTCCTCGTTCAACGACCGATAATCGGTGACCAATCGAAACCTCTTGTTACCCTGCGCGTCTGGTTTTTTGGGAACAATCCAGTGCGATGAGGAGTAGTTTGAGGTGGACGGTACAACGATATTCTGCTCGCGGAGCTTTGCAAGCTCTCTGAGCATGTGCTCCTTTATGGCAGGAGGGAAGCGAAAGCGATGGTTCCGGATTGGCTTGTTAGATTTCAGCAAAATTGTATGCTGTAACAAGTGAGTCGCAAGGAGCGGCTCGCCTTCAAGGCCGAACACTCCCGCGTACTCGTCAACGAATTTATTTTATATATATTTTGGCGAAAGAGCTCGCATCGTTGTCGGCATCGCCGTCCTCATCGGCGGGAGGTGAGTTAGCAATGGCGGTTTCCACCTCCTCTAACTCTACCGCAGGGGTAGTAATCGTAACCTCCGTATCGCTGATGTTAATGCACTCTGCGTAAACGCGGCCGTTGATACTCTCGCCAGTGAATTTGCCAAAAAGCAAGTCGGGGTGAAGGTTCTGCAAAGGAACCCAACCGACACTCACGTCGTCGTTCCGTACTCGCGCGCCTATAACCATCTTAACTCGTGCAGGAATTGTGACCCGCTCGGAGGATTCAAACGGTAGTTTAATGTCGCCCAGTTGGAGACATTTATTAGCAGCATCGACACAACCCCTGTGTGCATCGATCAAGTCCCATCCAATGATTCCGCTATTTTCTATCGGAAAGTCATTGGATACTACATGGATCCTGCAAAGCAACCCTTGCAGCTGCACTACCGCCTGGCCGAGCGTGTACGCAGTACCGTCGGTCACACCTTGCACTTTGATGATTTTCTGTGAGTCATACGGGTAGCCGGGGGCTAGCTCTCCGACTTTCACGACAGAGATATCTGCACCGGAATCAACGAAAAATTTGCCCGTGCGTTTTCTCAACTGCGGGCAATTTACGGACACGATTGGAGGTTGTCTGCCAGTGGTGAGAAATTTTATTTTAGCCGTAAGCGAGCATTGCTCCTCATTTCGCTCATCGTCTAGACGCTCGCCGCTTGAGGATTGCGGCGAATGTGCGTTTAGTTTAAATTATCGGAATTGTTCTTACTGTTGCGATCTGAGTCTCGGTTCTTACTCTCAGCCGAGCTATCGCTACGGTTCCTATTATTCTGGTTTCTATTTTTCTTCTGGTTGGACTTGTTGCCGTTGCCATTGCCATAGTTGTTGCCGTTGCCGTCCTTATTTCCTCCCTTAGCGTTGTTGGCGCTCTTATTATTATTAGAACCAGCGTTGGCATTTTTATTGTTCGAACCGGTGTTTTTATTATTGTTCGAACCAACATTTTTGTTGTTGCCGCTCTTCTTCTGGTAGGGGTCGGAGATCGCTCGCTCAGACGCGTGCCGAACCAACACGATGCAAGCATCGACCGAGTGCCCATGCTGGTTGCAGTAGATGCAATGCGCCCGCGGATTTTCGATCTGATCGGAACCCTCGTTTTGCTGCTTTTCGCCGCTTGCGCCGACCTCCTCTGCGGTGGCTCTGCGCACCTGAGCAGCGGGTTTAGCAAGTATCGGAGCGTTGCCGGCATCTCGGCCACTTTGCTTCCCCTCGAATTCAATAGCAGCGGTGATTGCCGCGCTTAGATCCTTCGGGAACCTGCAACGGACCTGATGGTCCAGAGGGGCTTTTAAACCAAACAAAAATTGGTCTAGCACGTCGACCCTTGCCTGGCGTCTCCTAGCCCGCCTAACCGAATTGGACAAATCGGGGTCCGACTCCACGATAGTCATAAAGCGGTTAAACAGTTTTTCTACACGTAGGCCGTACTCGCCTACGGGCTCGTTCGATCCCTGCTTGATGGACCGCATCTGCGAGTAGATCTGATCGGCTATGCCGATATTTGCGTAGTGCAGTGTAATTTCTAGGGAGGTGTAGTTCGCGATGCGCGCGCAGTAATTCTCCGTGGCTTTGCCCTTTAATTTATTGGCTATGTAGAGGAGCAAATATCTCTCATAGGCCGGGCCGTGTGACATCATTACCTCCCGCACACCTCTGCGGAAAAGGCTAAGATTGTCGGGATCGCCGTCGAATTCCGGGATCGCATTCGCGGCCTGGTGGAACGGCAAGCTAGCGGGGTTGCCGAATCCATCCGCCCCGCCTGCAGTGATTCCGTACATGGGAAAACCGCGTTGCGGGGACCCTGAGGCCCATTTGCGTCCGTGACCGCCGTCGGATGGGTCGGGGTCCGGATCGTCGTCTGGGGGATATCGGCCGCCGCGTCTTAGCCGTTTCCAAGACAGGGGCTCCTGCCGTGGGTCGCCGTGCGCGTATGCGCTGTCAGAGTGCTGAGCGCGTCCGTCGGATCGGTGCGGGCGCCCCCGCTTACGAGCCTCAAACTCGTTGCCGTAGTTATCCGCGGATTTCGAGAGTTTCTTCGATTTCGTCGCGACCGGGCGTTGCTCGTATACGTGACGCGCTGGCGCTGAGCGATCGAAGCTAATGCCATGCCCATATTCGTTAAAACCGCGATCCGTATTAAATTCGGAGTTGAATATAGCGCCCGACTCACTCTCGGAGTCAGAATCTGTGCCGCTACCCGAGTCCGAAATTGGCCAATCTGGTTCCAACGAGCGCCTATGTTCACGTCGAGGTGCTTCCTGGCGGTACCCGAAATTCGAGGCCGGGTCCACCGGTTCGCCGGCACGCCTGTGCTCGCGACGGGAACTTGCGTCTCGCGCAGAGCGAATGCCTCTCTGCTGCGAGCTTGCGGCCTTCGTCTCGGTTGGGATTTGGCGCGGTTCTTTTAGAGTTTCTATTTGTGCTAGCATGCTCGCTTGCATCCCCTCAATACACTTAAATATGTCCTCGATCCGCTGCTCGCTGCGCTGCCAATCGAGCTACCGTTACGCGAGCCCAGCTGTTCGTATCGCTTGCAAAGCTGTCTTACCGTGGGCGACGCCTGGCGGTTGGACTCATCTTCGCCTCCGGTGATGCACTCGGCGTGTACGACACGAGCATCTTTTCGTGGGTAATCCAAGTCACTGTCGCTTCGCGAGTCCCCCTTTTGCTGGAGCGTACGATTTTCCTCGCGGGCTACGCGGGTTGCCCGCCGTTCCCGTCCCGGCCAACCGTATTGAGCTAGCGCCTGAGGTGGGCTACGCGTGCGCGATGTTCGGGCTCGTGCGCCAATTGGGGGAGGCGAGGGCGAATGGGTTTAGCACCTGCGGGACCTCAGACTTGGGCGGCAGACATTGACCTGTTCATACGGTCCGCAGCGTCTGAACCTCTCGTTGGTTGTACCTTGCCACGCTGTATGTTTAATTTCATGCAAATTGAGAATGCCCGCGTGGCATTTGCTTGTGATTTTGTCGCGCGCTTTTACAGAGAATGGTACCGCCGTCGGATCGCCAGGAAAGTCCCCGGGGTTCCCACCGTTGCCCAGCGTGAGACCGATCAGTCTATCCTCCAGCTTCTGCATATCTAGCTGGGATCTCGACTTTTTTCCAGATTCCGATAGCGCGCGCGCTTCGTTCACCGACATTGCCGGACTGGGCATGTGTACACGGCTCCGGTCGTGGCTCTCTTCCTCGGTGAATTTTGCGATTTGCTGCGGGCGCGGCGTTGTCGCTTTACCGCGCAATAATTCGCTTTGCACCTCGGGATACGTGCTAGTCATACGTTTGACCCGGTTGTCGGTTTCCGAATCGTCCGATGATTCCTCTCCGCGGAGCGTTCTCCCGGACCTTCTTCGCGCACGCAGAGTCAGGTCTACGGCTAAGCCGAACATGCCATGCGCGATTTCGGTCTGTTTCCGATTATGCTCGTCGGGATCGCTAGCGGGACGGATTTTGTCCTTTTTCCTCGCTCCTCGAGAGAGCGTTGGAACCGATAAACCGAATAGCCCAGGTGGGGTCATAGCTTATTAACCGACTCGCAGTGCCTAAATCCAAGCTTAACGAAAACGCGCGAAAAATTTGGCACTATAGGCCAGAAATAGGATACGGACACTCCCGAAAAGTCAAGCCACTCTATTAAAAAAACGAGAAAGACTTACAGGTACGCTGCGAAGAGGTAGAACGCTGCACGCATGGTGACTGGCCGCTGATGGACGACTCGGGCGGCCGCCCCTCAGTTGCTCGTGCGGAAATCGACGACTGGCCGGACCTCTGAATTTTTGGGCGTGAATCGGATTGAAGTTGGATACGCTGACTTCGAAGAGGCGAATTCGCGATACTCCAGGATTTTCTCGACTTCAAAATTGGATTGGTCCTTCGTAGATGACGCCGACTGATATTGGCGGCTCTCCATCGGCTCAGTCGATTTTTCGGCCGCTGAGATCCTGATGGCCTTGCTGAGATTTCTTATTTTTGAGCTCGGGTGTTCTCCCGAGCCTCGGCGACCACACGTGCTTAAATAATGCACTAGATTTCCCAAGAAGTCTGCACTTCCGGTCGCCATCCCTGGCGACGGCTGTGTCGGTACAGCAGCCCCGACAACACCTGGCAGAACGCGGCGGCGCTATTCTACCGGCATAGTCGCATGCCAACTCTGCAGGGGAGCCACCGTTGCTTCGCGTGGTTGACAGGTGAGGTTATATACCTCGGCGCTACAACACCAAGTGTTATTGTTCCTCTGCCGCATTGCAAATTGCAGCAGGGAATAATATTAGTCACGTATGTTTACGGTGCATCGTGTTCACGTGCAGCCGAATAGGCTACACGTCGCGAAGGTTTATAGAGTTAAGGTTGGTCATAATCGGTTGTAATCGTAATCGGTCCTAATCAGTATTTAGCCAATACTGTGAGTTCAGAATTAATTTGTTCTTATGGTGATGCAAATGTTATCGTGTTTTTAAGGATTAGTGTCTGTGTCTATGATAATCGGTTGTAATTGGAATTGGTTCAAAATCAGTACTCAACCAATATTGTATGATCAGAATTGATCGGTTCTAATATTATTATTCTAAACTTAAACGTGTATACAAAATTAGAGTTGGGGTATGTAATAATAAGTTATAATCGGAATTGGTTAAAATTGGTATTCAACTGACATTTTATGATTTCGCACTATCTGGATTCGGTCATTGGTCAAGTGATACCCCGACGAAAAAATCACGTGATTAATCACATGATTAATCGCGTGATAAATCACTAGATTTATGACGTGATTATTTGGCGTGATTTATTACGTGATAGCACGTCTGAAATCACTCGTAAAATTTAAATATTTGTTTATATTGAAATAAATTGCTTATTTTCTATCTGAATAATTATAAAATATTTGATGATATTGATAATTCATATAAATAAATCGTAATAAAATAGAAACAAAATTTTCCTGACTAAGACTTGAACACCTGTCCTCCACTTGACAATCCAATCTCTTACTACCTGAGTTATTTGTGCTTTTGCAAGTTTCAAACACCTAATCTAATCATACACAAATAATAATTATATTCATCATTTTATATAGATTATTCGCTTACTGCATATATTGATAATAATAATAAAAACACTTCTGAAATTTTAATTATTCATTTTACAGTATCCATATAAACTATATAAAGTGATAAATATAATTATATTTTATGTATAATTTAATTAAGTGTTTGAAACTTTCAACAGCACACATAGCTCATGTTGTAAGAGATTGGATTGTCAAGTGGAAGAAAGGGGTTCAAGTCTTGGTCAGGGATATATTTTTTTCTATTTTATTGAGATTTATTTATGTGAATTATCAATATCATCGAATATTTTATAATTATTCAGATGGAAAATAAACAATTTATTTAAATATAAACAAATATTTAAATTTTGCGAGTGATTTTTGACGAGATTTTACACGTGATATATCACGTGATAAATCACTCCAAATAATCACGCGATAAATTACGTGATATATCACGTGAGAAATCAAGTGATTTATGACGCGATTAATTATGCGATTATTCACGTGATATTTTTTGCTAGGGTATACACTTAAGAGCTATGAGCTATGCATCATTTATTATACACAGCCTTATCTTTTGGACTCTTATGAAATCTTAATTTTCCCAGATATTACGCCCATTGACTACTGCACAATAACATTTTCTTTTTTCTTTATTATTCATATTAATAATACGGGAGACTCCAAACGCGTTTATATGCAATCAGCTGATCCCCGCCTGCAAATTGAAATTCGTTATAAGAGAGGTCAATGAGATCTACATAAGAGTTATATGAGATCTCATGTATCTAAAATTCCTAATGATATCTCATGTAGATCTTATGTAAATCTCATATGATATTTTCACGTGGGTCGGCTCCGTGCGATAATTCTTATAGCATACTCAATATTCTTCTTATACTTCAATATAAATTTTTTTAAACCCTGAACAACTATTTAATAATTTTTTTTGTTAGAACATTATTAGGGTATACGCTATTATTAAAAAGTGATAAACTCGAAATATTGCTTCAACATTATTTAATATTGCCATTGAAAATATTGATATACCATTTTCCATGTTATCCCTTCTAAAAAAAGTAATGGCCTACCTGTGGCGGTTGCTCCACCCGGACAGTTGGCGCCATCTCGCGTGTGTCGAAAACAACTACTGAAACCTCGGGCAGTCTTCTAGAGGGCTCTGCCCTCCCCCAAGCTCTTCCGCAAGATACGAGGGCGCGCGGCGCGACTTGACAGATTAGTTGCCGACCACGGTCCAAGACGCATCAACGCCTTCGTGGCCGGCACGCGATAGTCAATTCCGCCACGCGATCTCTAAATTATTTTTGTAACTAATTTAATAAATAGTTAAACTTAAAAAACGTACAGTGAGGAAGTGATTATTTCTCGAACACGCACTCTCCTACATCCTCGCTAAATATCTTTCGGAGCATTAATACGTTATGAAGCGACATCTGTATTAAATGGCGCCAACATTCAAAATGTAATTTTAATTATAACAATAACATCATTATTTTCAAATCTTTCTGAATCGCAAATTTGAATTTAGCATTTTCAGCTGCTTTACTTTTCCTGTATCACTTTTTTAAGAAAGGATTGTAAAATTTTAAGTAAAGTTTTAGAGGTCAAGTAAGGCTGCGTTTACATGGAGTCTGGCAATCTTAAGAATGGCAGATTGGAGAGGCCGCGAGATTTAAATTCAACGTCAAAAGTATAAAAAAAGTCATCATCATAAATGTTGTTATCTACCTTAGGAAAAGTTTTGTATTATTTTAAAAAACAGCATTCAGTTTTTACAAATATGTAAGTAAAATATTATGAATCCAAGGTAGAATGTCAATATTAATATCTTGCGACATCCGCCATTTTGAGGTTATGAACTTTACAAGCATAATTTCGAAAAAAATATCATTTGCTGATGCGTTAACATGATTATTCGTGTAAATATTATAATATCTATCATTAAAGTGGATCACAACATTAATGATAGTGACTTTTTTTATACTTTTGACGTTGAATTCAAATCTCGCGGTCTCTCCAATCTGCCATTCTTAAGATTGCCAGACTCCATCTAAATGCACCCTTACGAACTGGGTAACAAAACTGAGCGCGCGTAGCGGCGGTACCGTAGGGTGTAGCGCGCTGGACTTTGCTAGGTTTTGAAAAACACTACATCGTCTACATCTTCTCGGGTTCGCAAGTTTACCACCAGATGTTTCATCGGCATCGTTCAGTTGCCAATTCTTATCTCAAATCTCGTTTGTAGTTCGTACTCCTCCTTATACATATCTAATTTTCAACTCTTCATGTTGCTGTAAAATCATTTTCCAACCTGGCATTTGGAATTTGATAATTTTTTGTACAAACAAATTATTTAGTTTCAATTTGTTTTTTTTTTTTTTACAAAAAGTAAATATCATAATAAAAATAATAAATATTTACATTAATATTATTAATTTTAAACGTGATTATACATTTTTAATAAATCATCTTTTATTATAAACTAAATTAAAAAAGCTATATTATCATTCCGTTATACTTGTATATTAGTAAGATAACTCTTTGTAAGTAAGATGAAATTTATTGTCTATACAGATTTACCCATTAATAAATGAAACTTGAATTATATATCAAATGTTTGTTTATTTTAGTGCACAATGGATGAAGAGTATGATGCGATTGTTTTGGGTACAGGTTTAAAAGAATGCATTTTGTCAGGTATGTTGTCTGTTAGTGGTAAAAAAGTATTGCATATAGATCGAAACAAATATTATGGAGGTGAATCAGCTTCAATTACACCCCTAGAAGACTTGTTTAGGTATGTCAAACAGCATAATAAGTTTTTTTTTTCATAAAAATTTTATTATTACGCTGTGTCTATTTGCACCACTAATTCACGTAAATCCACATAGATCCACATAAATCCACGTAATTACGTGTTTAAAAATTGACATTTTTGGCCATTTTTCTAGAATACGTTTGCAAAGAATGTGCCTGAGTGGGTATGATTGCTGTAGCACATCTGAGCAAGAAAATCAATTACTTAGTGACTTGTAATTTACTTTTCTTTTGTAATGAGTAAATCTGTGTACTGTTGCTTTAGCATACTGATCTTTTCACTCAGATGTACTATAGCACTCAGGCACACTCATTGCAAACGTGCATGTACACGGGTTGAATATTTTCCGCAGGGAAAATCCGTGTAGTGTGTACACAGGTGGGTGTACGTAGACAGTGCCTAAAAAATTATGTGCCCTAACGCAGAAAATTTACTTGTCTGTATTTCATCCACATAAATCCAAGTGAAAAAGTGGTTAACGAAGTCAATTTTTAAAAACATAATTATGTGGATTTACGTTTATTAGTGGTGGATAGATAAGCCACTTTTTATATTTTTGAGAAAAAAAAGTTTCAATGATGAGACTTATTTGTATGATTGGAACGTGGTTTGGTACAAGTTATTTAACACGTACCCCTACTGAAAAAAAGCAGATGACTGATTATTAGCTGATAATCTGCTGATTATCGTGCCAAAACGTCAGCTAATTATCAGGTCATATCAGCTTAATATTTTTATTTAAGCTGATAGTTACAAATATGCGTTTATATGAGATAAAATGCTAATGATAATCAGGTGATAATCATCAAAAATTTGTTAAGCATCAGCATATTTTTATAAAGTTTTTTTAAATTAATAAAATTTAAAAAATTCATAAATGAGGGCCTAATACTATCTTATCAACCAGATGATAAGATCAAATCACTGGCTGTGAGCTGCAAAATTTTTATTTTAATAAATACAAATTTTGCAGCTCACAGCCAGTGATTTGGTGTTATCATCTGGTTGATAACAACTTATTAGGCCCTCATTTATGAATTTTATAAACTTTATTAATTTAAAAAACTTCGTAAAAATATACCGAAGGTTAACAAATTTTTGTTGATTATCACCCGATAATCAGCTGATTATCATTAGCATTTTATCTTATATAAACGCATATTTGTAACTAACAGCTTAAATAAAAATATTAAACTGATATCACCTGATAATCAGCTGACATTTTGGCACGATCATCAGCAGATTATCAGTTGATTATCAGCTAATTCAGTTGATTGTCATCTACTTTTTTTTCGTAGGGACAATACACATCTACAGGGCACTTTGTCAAGTTTTTGCATCTGTTGCTCGTGAAATGTTTCTAAAGTATCGCGTTATGTCTCTATATTAAGAAATGTTACTTATAGTCTAAAAGTCTATGACTAAAAATATATGACCTAAGTCCGTTATTCTTTTTTTTTCTTTTAGAGCATTTAACGGAACTAGTGACATTTAGCGCGCTCCGCGCGCAACATTATGATCTATATGAGAAATAGATATTAAATATAAATGAATAATTAAAATAATTCAATTCTGATGACAATCATAATCTGGTGTATAAAAGACGTTCATTCATATTTACATACCCCACATCAACTCCAACAACACTACATATGCAATCTTAAATATCTCAAAATCTAATGAACCTAAATGAGCGCCTAGTAAAAGGACTCGAAATACCACAAAAACCTACATGATTTTTAATTTTCAACATGTCTCACCCTTTTTTACTGCAGTTATCGCATGTCCCATAGAAAAACATTTTTTCCACTATTATTGTCTCGGTAACTGACACATAAATTAATTAAAATTTATAGGGTAAATAGTTGTTATTACTCTCTATTATCATGATAGTTTTTAAACAGGGTTTCCCTGTTTAGTTACCAAATTATAATAAATTAAAAAAATTTTCGAAAGAAATTAAATCTTAAATAACTTAAATTCTAATTGACCTATTGAACATCAGCCCAAAGAACGTGATCAAGATACCATATAAAATACTAAATGAATCTAAAATTTTAACTTGATTCATGCCTTTTTACTCCAATTATTGTGTTCCGTAGAAAAACGATATTTTCAGTAAGAAAGGAAGTAAAAAACTTACCATACACCCATAAGATTATTTAGAATGATTTCAGCTAATTCGAGTAATAAAATGATAAGTCCAATTTCAGCTTTTAACATTTCCAAAAACGTATTATATCAGATATTTCTGATCCATATAGTCAATAAGCTATTGAAAAAATGAAATCATGTAAAATCTTTGATACGCGTACTTTTTAGTCTCACAAAATTTCATTTTTTCAATAACCTTAGACTATGGATCAGAAGTATATGATATAATATGTTTTTGAAATGTTTAAAACTAAAATGCCATCCCTATGTACAGGCAACTTGTTTGTCTCTATAGGATGCCGATCAAAGGCATGTATATGGTATTAATAAATAAATAAATAAAAAATAAGTTGTAATTTGACTTATACTTTTACCACTTTAATTAGTTGAAATTATATTTTAGACCATTTTCCAACAAAAGCCAAAATTTTCAGTTTGAATATTGTAACTGATTCAAAGTCATCATTCTAAATAATCTTATGGGTACGTAGTAAGATTTTTTTGTAAAGCAGTTATCTCCTCAAATAATGTACATGCATGCATCAAAACAAATATAATTTCCATTCCATTCCAATCCATATTCTTTGAGAACAAAACATTTATATATTCTAAACTGACAATGGTTTTATATTAGGCACACACACATATAATATATATTTATTTATTTATGTGTTATAGTAGAAAGTGCTTCTCACAAAAACTACAATTGTAAATTATGCTGTTTTTATTTTGAGGTTATAATCTCAAACTAAAAATATAAACCGAATTACAATTAAAACTATAATAACAGCAAAAGTTAATGATATTTATTTTCATTTATGTTTTTTTAACTCAATAGTAACAATAATTAAGAACACAATAACGTAATTTGTTATTTTGTCTAAACAAAACTCTAAAATCCCATAAAAAATCTAAAATTAAAAATTTCGCGCCTTTTTTCAGGCCACCAATCAAAACTCGTTTTAGTCGGCTTCACTTTTCTCTGTTCTCAATTTTAAGAAGGATCACATCGATTATAAGTTGTTGTGAAATAGGTTAAAAGGCAATATTTTCTTGTAAATTAACAAAATAAAATCCCCAAAAAGCCACTAGCATATAAAAAGCTCATTTGAAAATTGTCTTGCGTCATTATGTCAGTCAAAATATGAAAACCAGACTTATTAACTTATTTTTTAAGTTTATGCTAGCTTCAGGATAAAATAGTATAATGAAATGTAAAAAATTGTCTGAAAGCATAATATTATATAAGAAAATGGCGACTTTTTTATTTTCTTACTTCTGCTTACATCCTTTTACTTTTTCTTACAATTTCTTATGCTTTGTTACATTTTATTATAAAATTAATAATTAAAAAAGTATATTGACTGTATAAGGCGGTAAAATAACATTATATATATATATATATATATATGATGTTTAAGACTTGTACAAGGACTTTTATCAAATACTAATCATAAATATGAAAGTGCCTCAACGTGGAACACTGTTCTAAATTATGTGTGTACCAAGCTATGCCAAACTGTACCACTGTGTGACAAGATAGGAAGGTTTTCTGAAAAATTCATGTGTGCCAAAGTATACCAAAGTGTGCTGTACTGTTTCAAAAACAAAAGTTTGTTTTTGGAAATTCCAAGTGTATTATATTTAGAAATTTGAATACTCTGGTACACTTTTGTATACTTTGGCACATTTCTACTTTTGGAACACTTGGGCACACTTTAGCATGAAATCTGTTTCTGGGGTGAGGTTCTGCCTTTAACCTAATCTCATAACAGTAAGTTGAAGTCATCAACAAATATTTTAATTAAATAGCTAATAAAAAATTCTCTCCTAAAATTAAGAATACATCACTTTTTCAAGAACGTAAAGAATAAGGCCTATTTTAAGATAAGAAATCAACAGTTTTCTCAATTTCTTCAAACAGTAGACTTTTGTCATTTTGTCTGACACCCATATTTATACTTTTGGCTATAACATTTATTTTCAATAAGAATCAACTATTTTTTAGACTTTTTAATTTATTTCTGAAATAAAAGAAAGTTTATAAAGGTTACATTGTTTTTGAGTGTTGCTGTGGCTAATGTAGCATATGTGAAACAAAATATAGTATGCGTTTACAAAGTTTTAAGCATGTAACTTTTGATTTTTAAACAATTATGTAAATATGAAAGGACTGTAAGAGGTTATCAAGGGGCGCGACAGCGCCGCGCTGGCAAGAAAACGTACGAAGTACGATTTGTCGACGGCCAACCCTATATACTTTGAAATTGGATTTTTTAACCTTAAAAAAATCTCGAGAGCATTTAAATCATTACTATTGCGTGGATGCGCAATCTGTTGGTATCTACTTGAATATATTAACCTAATCTTTCATGATTAAAAAGATTCATCCAAAAATATTAACTTAATATTGCAAGTTGAAAATTTGCTCGGTATGTTTCTTTTCGTTCAGAGTTTCCATCCTCTCCCGATTTTGTTCGTCTCCTCCGGTCACATGACTTCCGGTGAGGCTATTAGGTATTATACACCAGTGATTAAAGTGGTTCATCTCCTTACCGACATTCCTCTGCTACTTGGCGACACACGCGATTATATGCATATACTAATGCTATACGATTATATGCACAATGCGATCAATGTCTAAAGCAATAGTAGCTTATAGTCTATCGAATAGATCAAGATTTCATGAAGTGCAATAGCAAGAAGGATATGCTTCTTACAGGATGTGGAACCTCCCAAAAGAAACTTTTTTTCAAAAGTGTAAACCTTGGCAAGAAAAAGACTATTAAACATAGTAAATCTCTAAATATTAAAATGCCAAGTAAATGTTTTTTGCTATATGCATTAAGATATAGAATTAAAGTTAAAATTAGTTTTCCATGGGCCTTCGTAACGCTGCGCAGTCGCTTCAAAGGGCAATGGATCGCCCGCTGCGAGATCTGCCTTTTGCTTGGGCGTATTTAGACGATATAATCGTAACCTTCTACAGGAGAGAACAGCATCTGGAGCACCTCAAGACACTTTTCGCGACTCTTCGAGAGGCACACATCCGCATCAACGAGGATAAGTGTACGCTGGCGAAGAGCGAGGTAACCTACCTCGAATACGTCATCTCCGCAGACGGCTGCAAACCACCAGCAGCCGCGCAGGCATCACCAGCTGCCGCGCCAGCAGCGCAGGCATCACCAGCAGCGCAGCCACAACCAGCAGTCGCGCACGCCGCGCAATCATCGCCCGAGTCAGGGCCCTCCGCTCAGCGGAACGCAGCGCCAGCACCATCTGCACCGACTCATCGAGCGCCGGTGCCATCTGCCCTGGCGCCTTAAACATCTTCTTCGCAGCCCGTCGCCATATCTCTCCAAAGGCAAAAGAAAACCGTTTCGTTCCGCACGCAGGCCGCGTCCGGCACTGGCGGGGGAGTAGCTGTGGTGGTTAGCGCTGGGCAGCATCAGCGCCGGCGCAAAGAGACGTTCTAGCCCAGGCCCGACTTCTCGTAACGAGTCTGGCCGTCATCGAGCTGAGAGCGCCACCAGGCCGACGCCACGACGTGGCGAGCAGGTAGCCCACACATGTTCGTCATTTTGGGCTCGGCCGCCGAACATTCTAGTCGCATTTGTAACCATTAGCCTAATAGTCGTTATAAATAAAAGTTAACTATCTCGATCCGAAATACCCTCGTGAGACGTTATTTCTATCCGGTTCCAAATATAATTAGGAACTCAAGTTTCCAAAGCTTCTCTCATAAAGATACCGTGTACCGGTTTAACATATAATACATGTTTTGTTTTAGTGCAATACACTAATATTTTAGATTGGCTGCGTTATACATGTATGCGTCAACAACAGTTCGAATAAAATATCGATAAAATCAGTGACACAAATAGGTTAAAAAGCAATTTTCAAGTATATTGGGTCGCGGTGCTCCTAACAGCACAGTGTTCAACTCATACTTGCTATCAGGGTGCTATTGTGCCCCTTGATAAAGTTTATCAGATTAAATCTATTTTATTAGCACCAAGAAAAAGTCTGCACATGTGCATGAAAATTACTCTGCTGAAATTAAAAACCCAAAGATTGTTAATATAACCCAAAAAAACTTTTTTCAAAAGTGTAAACCTTGGCAAGAAAAAGACTAATAAACGTAGTAAATCTCTAAATATTAAAATGCCAAGTAAATGTTTTTTGCTATACGCATTAAGATATAAAATTAAAGTTAAAATTAGTTTTCCCAAAAAATGATATGCGAAGATGTTGAAGGCGCCAGGGCAGATGACACCAGCGGTCGATGAGTCGGTGCGGATGGTGCTGGCGCTGCGTTCCGCTGAGCGGAGGGCCCTGACTCGGGCGATGATTGAGCGGCGTGCGCGGCTGCTGGAAGTTCTTGCGCTTGAGGCGCGGCTGCTGGTTGTGGCTGCGCTGCTGGTGATGCCTGCGCTACTGGCGCGGCTGCTGGTGGTACCTGCACGGCTGCTGGAAGTGCCGGCGCTGCTGGAGTGTCGGCTGCCTCCAGGTAGGCTTGAGCGAGGACGTGGAGATCGTTCTGGCCACGTCGTTGATGTCGATGACATACGCCTGGTCGCTCAGCCGGCGAAGCACCCTGTGTGGCCCCGCATAGGGCGGTTGCAGCGTCGTTCGAACTATGTCCACTCTCCTGAATACGTAAGCGCAGGTGCGCAAATCACCATGGAAGAATGGTGTTCGAGATGGAAGGTGCCTGGCGCCTCGGACAGCGCGGAGTCTGTAATTCGGAGCCAAAGGTGGGTGCGTTGAGGTCTAGATGGTTCGCAGTAATATAAAAGGAGGAAGGTGTTGGAGCGCAACACATGAGTGCGGCTTTCAGCGTGCGATGCATCCTCTCGACGAGTCCATTGGCTTGTGGATGGTACGGTCTCGTGTGCACGCGGTCTGCGCCGATGTTGTTAGCGAGGGCGACGAAGAGACGAGTTTTGAACTGCGCCCCCTGGTCCGTCGTGATGGTGAGTGGCGTGCCGAACGAGCTGATCGAATGATCTACAAAGGCTCGTGCGACTGTCTCTGCCTGTTGATTTGGTAATAGGATGGCGTGAGGCTACCTGGAAAACCCGTCGATGATGGTGAGGTAGCGAGCTTGATGAGGTCCAGGTGGAGATGGTCAAAACGCGCATCCGGGGCCGCAAAGTCGCCTAGAGCTGCTCGGTTGTGCCGGTGGACCTTCGAATGTTGACAGGGGACGCAGGCGCGCGTCCAGTGGGCGATGTCCTTGCGCATGCTCGGCCAGAAGTACTTCTGGGTGATCGTTCTCGTCGTCGTGCGGATGCCAGGATGCGAGAGGCCGTGCAGTGCCTCGAAGATGGTCTTGGTGCGGCAGGTCTGCGTCGTTGCGCTGGTCTTGTGCGGGGGTCACGAAGTCCATGAATGATGGCATCTTGATTGCCTCGACTCTGGAGAGCGCATCCGCGGCGGTGTTGTCTAGGCGTTTGACGTACGCTAAGGTGATCTGGTACTGCAGCAGATAGTCGAGCTGTCTGGATTAGCGAGGCGACGCTTTCTCTGGTGGCTGCTGGGCTGCGAGTGACAGTGGCTTATGGTCTGTCAGCAGCGTAAACAGGTGCCCCTCGAGGATACTGCTGAAATGTTTAACCGAATCGAAGGCGGCGAGAAGCTCCCTATCATAGATGCTATAACGCCTCTCAGTGTACGAGAGCTTTCTGGAAAAGAAGCCTAGGGATTTTCCACAGGTCGTCGTGATCGTGTTGCTCCAGGGCTGCACCGATGGCGACGTCGGAAGCATCTGTGAAAAGCCGAAGAGGAGCGTCGCTGCGCAGAAAAGTCGTCATCGTTGCATCAGCGAGTGCTTCCTTCATGGCGATGAAGGCATCTAGGGCTTTCTTGGTTCAGGTGAGAGGCGAGGGTTTCTTCCGCTGTGGTAATAGTTTCAACATGTCGTTGAGAGGCGCGAGCAAGCCGGCAGCTTCAGAAATACAGCGCCTGTAGTAATTTACAAGGCCGAGAAAGCGCCGAAGTTGCGACGTATCTACTGGTTGCGGGAACGCTTGTATGGCCTCGACTTTGCCTGCTGGTGGTTTGCAGCCGTCTGTGGAGATGACGTATCCGAGGTAGGTTACCTTGCACGTATCCTCGTTGATGCGGATGTGTGCCTCTCGGAGAGTCGCGAAAAGTGTCTTGAGGTGCTCCAGATGCTGTTCTCTCCTGTAGGAGGTTACGATTATATCGTCTAAATACGCCCAAGCAAAAGGCAGGTCTCGCAGCGGGCGATCCATTGCCCTTTGAAGCGACTGCGCAGCGTTACGAAGGCCCATGGATGACCTGGTGAACTCAAATAAGCTGAATGGCGTAATAATGGCCGTCTTGTGTGCATCTTCCGGCGCGATTGGCACTTGATAAAAAGCCTTCTTTAAGTCTATGACTGAGAAGGTGTCGCCGCGAAATTCAAGTAACAGGTCCTCGATGACTGAGAGAGGATACCTGTCCGGCACAGTGCGGCTGTTGAGTTGCCTGTAATTGCCAATGATACGATACGAGCCGTCGGTCTTTTTGACTAGCCGTAACGGATTCGCCCAGGAGCTATCTGGTATGAGCATGATGCACATCTCGATCAGGACCTTGAATTCGGCTCGTGCTGCTTCGAGGCGCTCGCTGTGAAGTTGACGAGCTCGCGCTGCCGCTGGTGGTCCGGTCGTGACGGTGTGGTGAAGGGCAAAGAGGTCGGGTAGAGCGCTGGTCGTGATCCCTAACGTGGCTAGATCCTGGTATTCTTTCACCAGATTAGCAAAATCTCCCTCAGTAACGCGGGCGGAGATGTTGACTGCGACGGAGTTGACGTGCGTTGGGAGGACGGCGCCGGCTGCGTGGTGGATGTGGTCTGCGTCGATGAGCTTCCTCCGCTGAAGGTCAACCGCTAAGTCGAAATGCGCCAGAATGTCCGCTCCGATGATAGGGTTGCTGACATCTGCGACGATGAATTTCCACGCCAGGGGTTTTGAAAGCGCCAGATCTAAGGACATCGCATGCGGATCGCGAACTCTGCTCCTTGAAATACGAGCGAGGTACGAGGGAGACTGCCGAGCCGTTGACGATGAGGAAACGGAGTCTTGATTCCCGGTCGTACACGTGCAAACGCTGCTCTGACGGTGCACCAACCGCTTCTGCTTGCAGGTGCGGAGGCGCATCTAGTTTGCCGCAGTTGGATATGTGCAGGGTTGCTTGCACTGCGTCGCCTCGTGATTGAACGTGCGGTGGTACCGGCACCAACCGTTGTTCGCCGCGGGGGTGCGTGGAGCCTGGCAAGGGCGTGAGTGCGAGTGGACGCGGCTTCTGTTGTTGCTCCTGGCGATAGCTCTCGTGAGCGACTCAAGGAGCGACGTCTGCCTCTGAACGGTGACAAGGAGCTGCGCTATGGTGAGACGCAGTGACGTTAGCTTGTGCTCTTGGAGAGGTGACGCGGTACCAGATGATACGCCGCTTGATGGCGCTGAGGATGGCTGCGGATTGACTGCATTGACGCTCAGCTCCGGGGCCATAAGCTGGTCGGCGAGGTTGGCGAGCTCGTCCAGCGAAGTCGCATGGGGCACGCGGCACATGCGGCTGGCGTATGGTTTAGCCACTTGACCTTGAGGGCTCCGTCAGAGATGTTGTTGGCGAGGGTCCTCATGTAACGCAGGTGCTGCGAGGGCGTGCGGCCCTCCAGGCGGCCCTCGTTGAACACTTGGTGAAGCTGGCTGTCCGCGTAGACCGCGAGGCGCTGCAGGACAGCCTCATGCAACGCCTGATAGCGGTTGGCAATCGGCGGCTGTAAGATGATGTCAGAGACCTCCTGCGCGATCTTGGGACAACTGCGAGACGACCAGGTTATAGCGGTTGCCGTCCGATCGTACTCCATTGGCGTCGAATGTCGCCTCTACCTGTGCGAACCACAATCTGGGGTGAAAATTCCAGTATGTTGGAAGGTTAGAACGCACGGCAGCCTCGACCAGTGGTTGTGGTGGTTGAAAGATGCCACCAGCGGGCATAGGTGGCGCCGGCGGTACACCGTTGTGCCCGTTCATGCCGTTGTTTTCTCAATCGGCTGAGATTCGGTCGTCGGAGTTAAAATTCCGGAGCGGAGAGTGCTGGAGCGATGCACGTATCATATCGCTTACCGTTTCGCCGGAAGAATTCAGAGCGCGTCGAACGGCGGTGGCGCCTGGCGTGGCGTTCGAGCGAGTAGCGAAACGATGAACTATGAAAGTGATAATGAACTTCGCGCTGGCTCACCCGACGCGGAACGCTACCAAGATGGCCGCTCTCGCGTGAGGACAAATGAAGGGCAAGCAAACGCGAGAGACGCGCGCGTCGACGAGCTTGCCGACTCGGAGCACGGCACCGGCGGCGCGCAACAGGTATTACGCGGCGCTTGAAAAAAAGAGCGACTCAAGGCCGCGAAAGAGCAATACTTGTTGCATTGCGGTGAAATCGGCCGCCAGGTGCCAGGAGCGAATATAGCGGCAAGTTGACAGGGCCGCTGGATCAGAGTCGGCGCACGTCTACGGTGTTGATGTTGCTGCTGCTCTTGCTGACAGGGAGACAGCCGACAAAGCCGCGCCTCGGACACTCCAGCTGTAGAGAGGCCGGAGGTAGACTCCCTGTTAATGCCGCTGCTGCTGTGGTAAACGCCGAAAGGCATGCCTGGTGCTGTTGACAGTGTTGACACCGCGCTCTCCGCAAAATAAAAGGAGACTGCTTCTCCGATGTCTCTCACGACGGTGCGATGGCTGTAAATAGGCCTAGTTGCGCCGTCGGAGGAAAATAAAAACAAGAAACGCCGCCGTCGGGCTGTAGAGAGGCTGCGACGGGGCGATGTAGTCGAATGATTAGAAATTCCTCTCGTGGCTCTGCGCAGAACGTCGATAGAGAAATTGGCTGGCCGCCGAAAACGAGCGTTAAATGTTGCTCGCGATACTTCGATTCGAACGTGAAAAGCCGTTGGCTCTGAGGCGTAGCGTCGGTTGAGATGTTGACGCCGCCCTTCTGCTCCGTGTGCGAGTTTGAGTTCGGGGTCACCTCTTTGGAAACTTTAGTTCCTAATTATATTTGGCGCGCGTAGAGGAAGGTAGAGCCGAATAGAAATAACGTCTCACAAGGATATTTCGGATCGAGAGAGTTAACATTTATTTACAACGACTATTAGGCTAATGGTTACAAATTCGACTAGAATGTTCAGCAGCCGAGCCCAGAATGACGAACAGGTGCGCGCTACCTGCTCGCCACGGCGTGGCGTCAGCCTGGTGGAGCCCTCAGCTTGATGACGGCCAGACTCGTTACGAGATGTTGCGCCTGGGCTGGAGCGTCTGTTTGCTCCGGCGCTGATGCTGCCCAGCGCTAACCGCCACAAAGCTACTGGTTTTATCACCTCAAACTTTGTTCTTTTTGCTTATTTTCGTGCTTTTATAGCTTTTTGTTCAAGATCCAGTAGATCATCATCACAAAGTGAATGCGTCTAGCTTCATAGGATTATCACATATTCAGCAAATCATTACCAGGATACCGTGTACCGGCTCCACATATAGGCTAGGTGCGTACTGGAGCGCCACATATGAAGCGGGAGAATGTCATACTTTACCGCCCTCTAAGTCGCAATGTTCGTTTATAAAATACATTTGTTTCAACTTTTTCCGTCATTTGTGTACCTAGTTTATACAAATGTAGTGCAGATATGGATATAGTAATTGAAACTGGATTCCAGAAGTTGACCCATTTCATTATATTTAATCCAGAAGGTTTAAAAAAAGCCAAACAACTGTGTGAAAGCGTTGTCAATAAAAGTTGTCAATAAAAGTGGCAAATGTAAACATGTTTGCGCACTTATCCACTTTATTAATAATAACTTTACGTACGTTCTACTTATTAAATTGTTAAGTCACTATTCCGATCTATAATTAATTATTGAATTTTACGTACTTGGGTTTAACTGCTTGGGCTGAAAACTCTGCGGCTGTGCTGTAGTCAGGATGGATATATTCAATAGAAAAACACTTGTAGTTGATTGACTTTCACGATTTATTCAATTTAAAGTTCTATAGGTATTGGGATCGCGACTTAAGCCCGGATAACTCTTGTCGACGGATAGGAGCGTCGTACAAGAGTCCAGATCGAGTGTATAATTACAACTGGTCGCTCGGCGTATACAGGAGATACTCATTATCCTCGCTGTTCTACTTATTAATCTGAGTCGTCAGTTTTCGGCTTCGTAACGATTCCACTGATGTTGCTTAAATGCAATATGTCGCAGGACGTCACAAAATCGTCTGATCATCTCTAGCAATAAAACTCGCATAGCGATACAACTTGTACTTCTCGATAAAAATTCACTCGAAAATTGAATAGCAAAGAGTTGATTTTTTGTAAATTAATAATGTATGATGTCTGCAATTGATTTTATATGATACTGTTATGAATTAACACTGCTTAAATAAATTAGTTTATTTGTTTAGAAAACACTATTTTAATGCATCCTACGCGAGACTTGGGGTCGGCATAGTACACATTTTTCCGGATGCAGCGCGTTAGTATCTCCCACCATGACGACTCTCCTAGCCTATAAGGTATAAGAGTAAGTACTGGCACACTTTTAATATAGTCTTTTGGAATACATGTGAAATATGAGATTCAGTCGCAAAATTGAAAAAAAAGACACAGTACTTACGTGTAGCCAGGAAAATGGCTATCGATTAAAAACAAAATTTTGCATTTTTAGCCCTTTCTATAGTAATAAATAATAATTTTAATAAAAGAGGGAATAACTGTAGTAGTGGGACACGTTGCTTCGAGTTGGCGTAGTAGCGGGACAGAAACTTATATCCCTTACTAGCCCCCTACTAAAAAAATCAGATGATAATGAGCTGATTATCAGGTGATTTCAGCTCAGTATTTTTAATAAAGCTGATAGTTATAAATATGTGTTTATGTGAGATAATAATCAGCTGATTGTCAGCTAATAATTAGCTGATTGTCAGCTAATAATCAGCTGATTGTCATCTGCTTTTTTTCAGTAGGGCTGAACAAGGTGTATTGGAGCCTGATCCTACAACGGACTCCGATACTCCAAACATGTACGAAAACCAATCCAAAATACAAATTTAAATTTAAAATTGATTATTAAACGTGCCCTTTTTTCGATTGGCCAATCAGATGACGCATAAGACTAGTCAGATATGATAAAGACAGCAAAACTTTTAAGTGGGATTATGCCATTTTAAGGTTATGTGCCGCGAAGCTGCTGTCTGGCTCAAAGCATCACTGCTTAGGAGCGACGTACACTATCAATGTTCTCACTTGATTCGATTATTTAAAACACAACTAATTACGTTATTATTCATACTATAATAGAATTCTTGTTTTTACAGCTTGGGACAAGCCAGTTATGACTTGAAAACGTATTGCGAATGAAAAATAATTTAATCTAAATGCATACGATCAATTAGCGAGGAAAATTTGATTCGATATACGTATCGATACGTTTAAAATATTATCGCAATCATTCTTTTGTAAGGGACAATGATTTTATTTAAACAGACACCAGCCACGTGCATAAACGTGCACGAAGTCGGACGCACGAGGTATAACGTGAACAAAGCCATGTTTTGCATAAAGGCAGGTCTGCATAAAGCTGAAAGAATACGCGCGCTCGAACTTACGAAAAGGCGAGTCCGCATGAGCGCGGACAATGTCGACCTGGCTTACATCAGGCGACGCGGACAACGCGCACTAGGCGCCGCGAGCACACTCCCCTGCCAAACGCGTATACTGACATAAACAGCTATACTACGGGGTTACATAGGGCCGGCCAATGAGCGTCAGAGACAGTTCAGCTTGAACTTTCGATCCAGGCAGTACCGTGAGTACACGATACTGCAAGAAGAGCCAGAAGCAGACAACCGTCGACGAAATTGTCTCGTTAGCACAAGTGATGGCCAGTCCACAGAGCCTACATCCGATCCTCCAGATTATCGTCGTGAACACATGACATATTGGGAACCTGGAGCAACGCGAACCTCGTCCTCGTGAGCACAGATGGACGTCGCTCAAAGCCGCCGAAATCGACCACAACTTTTTGCCACTGCGCGCACACAGTGTTAGGGAGTACCGAGACTGAACCGCACGTCTCTGTGAATCCCAAGCGTAACACCAAAACATCTAGTCGACGCTTTCAATTGCCGCTGTGTGTACACAGGGCAACTGAAACCGCCACAGCACAAAACGTCCGAACCGACGAAGCCGTGCGCACACAACTTTACCGCGACCTATTGTTCTATAGTTACAAAACCGCACCGTAACTCTGTAACCGCGCTGCTCTGCTATATTATAGTTGGTGTATTACTCTCTCTCTCTCTCTCTCTCTCTCTCTCTCTCTCTCTCTCTCTCTC
>QLSS01000626.1:7381-24232 GCA_024372645.1 Trichomalopsis sarcophagae | reverse complement strand
TCTCTCTCTCTCTCTCTCTCTCTCTCTCTCTCTCTCTCTCTCTCTCTGTCGTGTCGTTCAGCGTTTTTTGCTAAAATGCGAATTATAGCCTCATTTAGCTCATTTGAACATGTGGAGACGGCGAGTGTTCCTATAACGATCGAGTATCGGCTGTTGATACAGTCTGGCCCACATAAGTGTGATACAGACCGATTGTACATTAGTGCGTTCGCAAATTCATCGACTATTGTTGGCGCGAAGTTTAAAACTTAGTTGGCGTAAAATTTAAAGTTTTTGGCGTAAAATTCGGAAATTTGTCGGTGCTAATTGAGAATTTTTAATTTAAAATTACTTTAGATTTACTAGGTTATTTATTAGGTTCGTAATTTCTGATTTTTCATTTTTGTTTTATTTTTTAATGCCTATTTGTAGAAAATGTGCTCGAATTATAGCCACAACATGTATTTCGTGTAAATTGTATGGACTAGACTTCCATCAGGGCTGCTTAGCGCGATTTACTCGCGCGAAAGTTTATAATTCTTGCTGTATCAAGACGTACAAATCTATCTTAGATATCTCTAATCCGACGGTGCGAGCAGGGATTACCAACAGTAGTGAGAGGGACGTTAATTTTGACGCTGGTCGTAATTTTAATACGAGTTCGTTTCTGAACGTTAGCGATTTTAGTGAGGCTAGTCATAGCTCAGCTGTAGCAGCAGATCTTAACGCTACGTTCTCGACCCCTAGGCAACCGGATTTAGCTATGGCGCTATCGCTGCCGCAAAATTGGCGCATGCTTTCACTCGACGATAAGATAGGGGAGTTACTTACTCAAATTACAGCAGGCAACAATCAAATAAACCAAAAATTAGATGCGCTGATGACAAAAGTAGATAATCATGATAAAAGAATTACTGCATTAGAACAGGATACCTCAGCAAATTCTAAAGATTTAGCTAGTCTTTAAGAGCGCTGCGCCAAGGAGACTAAATATGCTGAAATAAAAGTTTCAGGTATTCCGAGCACGTGTACACTATCGTCGGCTGAATTAGTACAAAAGATTTTTGCGAAGTTGAATGTTACTAATGATTTATCAGATGTCCGTAGTGTTCGTGATTTTGACAATACTGGACGCTCAAACAGTGTTGCCAACTCGCAGTCATAAGCACAGTACGCGTAGTTTGTATTAGATTTAAGAGTATTTGTGTGCGGGATTATATCTTGCGGATTAAGCGCCAGTACGGACCATTAAAACTAGCGGAGGCGATTCGGTAATCGAAATGCATGAAATGCTGTCACCGTTTATGCACAATCTACGTCTTGCAGCTAAAACTCGTGCAAATTTGTTAGGCTACAAGTATGTGTGGGTGCGTGACGACAAAGTGCTAGTACGTAAGAGCGATGGATCTGAGATTATATCTATTGTGACCTACAGCGACTTTGAACGCATTATATGACGCCAGACGCCGTTTAGTACTAATGCCATCAATGTTTCTTCGACTTCACGCGTTCATCTGCCAATTAACTCGATGGCAAAGAGTATTCGAATTGCTCACGTTAATGCCAGCTAGGTCAAAGCACGTTTAGCTGAAATAGAATTATTGTTGTTTGATAAATACATTGATGTTTTAGTTATTTCCGAGTCCTGGTTTACCCCTCTCTTACAATCATCGCTCTTCGCCATAAATGGTTATAATCTGGTCAGAAACGATCGTGGCCTACTTTCGCACCGTAATCGAAATCCTAACACCATTGATGGTCAGTCTTATGTGAATGGTGGCCGCGTGGTGGCTTTTTATATTCGTGAGGATTTACCCTACACCATTGTCGAGGTTTCACAGATAAATGATATCAACGACACTGAGTACACGCTGCTTAAAATAAATTGTGTGGCAAAAATTTTAGTTGGTGGAATTTATCGTCGGCCAAAAGGACACACTCTATCTAATTTTTTTAATACATTGCTGA
This sequence comes from Trichomalopsis sarcophagae, assembly GCA_024372645.1. NCBI lineage: Eukaryota > Metazoa > Arthropoda > Insecta > Hymenoptera > Pteromalidae > Trichomalopsis > Trichomalopsis sarcophagae. The sequence continues at coordinate 22,285 of QLSS01000626.1, read as the reverse complement.
ACCTTTCGCACCTGTATACTAATATTGTTTTAGCTGGTGATTTAAACTCGGACTTGCACTCTGATGACTACTATGGCAATCATTTGAGAAATCTGATCAATGAGTATAATTTTTTCCTTGTACCTTTTGGAGCTACGCATCATACCGATGACTCCGACACTTGGCTGGATGTTATATTGTCTGACTCTAGTGATAAGATTATCTCTTACGAAAAATCAAGTGCACCATTTATTAATGGCCATGACTATATTTAAATAGACTTCTCATTTGACTTGCCCTCCTCTGACAAGAAGTCGAATTTACTTCCAGAGATTTTCGCGATTATTATTCCTCAGCGTTCCTAGATCTATTGATGCCTAAACTCAATGAGTCAATCATCGACTTGAGCCTGATAGTTGACTGTCGGTTAAAAAATTTTCAGGCGATAGACATTATAGCATTGGACGTAGTGGTACTGCTTACCACTCGAAAGTTTCGTAGAAAGCCGCTACCGTGGTTCACACGCGAGGTTAAAGCTAAGTGTAAACATAGGGACAAATTACATGAGATAGCAAAACAATCTGGCAGTGAGTTGGCCAAAAATAACTATAAAAGTGCTCGTCGGGAGGTCAAACTTGCAATAGAGAAAGCACGCACCGACTATTTACTAGACGGCTTTCGTAATAAAATAAATTGTTGGGCTTTTCTACGCAAATATGGCTTGATTCCAACCAAGAGAAAATCGCCTTTACACTTCTTCGATAAAGAAAACTTAAACGAATTTTATTCGTCAGTAACTTACGCACATCCTGCATGTACGACCAGTGTTCTAAAATCGGTGCTTGAAATTCATAGCACCGTGCCGCTAGATAGGCCAGAATTTAGTTTTAAACCCTTGGACCATATTGAGGTGCTGCAAGCTATGCACGCAAATCTACCGAATGCTAAAAGTCGTAGTTGTGATATGCTGTCCTTATCTTACTTCAAAGATTCTTTTTTGAAACTAGCTCCATTTTTCACTGATCTGTACAACCAGTCCATTTCCAGCGGTGTTTATCCACATGGAAACAATCGGCTATCGTGCCGTTAAATAAGTCGCCCGTACCGAGTTCGCCTGGCGATACACGCCCGGTGGCGAATATTCGACATTTTGCTGAAATGTTCGATGGGCTGTTAACGAGCCAAGTGGTCGATTATCTTGAGGCGCATCGTATTATTACTCCATATCAATCTGGTTTTCGCAGTAATTACACAACGCAAACAGCACTTCTAAAGGTGACTGACGACGTTAGATTGGGAGCAGTTATTGGGCTGATCACCTTACTACTGCTCTTTGACTTCAAACGTGCATTTGACACTATTGATCATGCAAAACTGTTAATGAAACTGAAATTTATTGGATTCTCAAATGAGGCGATTGTCTGGTTTCATTCGTATCTGTCAGGGTGCTCACAAACAGTAGTTGGTTTGGATGGAACACTTTCACGTTTCTTACCAAGCACTTCAGGGGTACCTCAAGGTTCCTCACCAGGTTCGATCATCTTCCTGATATATATTAACGACGAGACACGGGTCTCGTCAACAAAAATACGCGTGAAATACGCGCGCGCGCAACAACCAGAAGGCGAGTCCGCACGAGCGCGGGGCGCGGCAATTAGCGAACGACTCCGCGCAAGCGACATACCGTAATCACACCTGTACACAGCTGCGCCGCGCGCCTTTATAAGGCAGACCACGCAGCACAACGACGAGTTCTGCTCGAACCTCACTCCAGGTAGTATCGTGAGCACACGTTACTACAGGGAAAGCGAGAGTTAGATCTACATCCACGAAATCGCCTCGTGAGCCCACGTGACGATCCAGTGGACGATCCGAAACCCGAAAATTCTAGTTGCCGTCGTGAGCACACGAGTTGAGAAGGCAGTGATAGCTTCACCGACGGTTCATCGGGTCGTGCGCTCACGTTCCGATTAATCCGAGGATCATCCCTAACCTATAAATCCGATTTATACGCCGACATCTCAAAATTCCCTTTGCTACTGTGAGCACACAGGGCAAAGAGAAGAACGAGACGAGCGACGACGATTTGTAGAGCCGTGCGCTCACGACTCTATAAATCCAAGGGATAACCTCAAAATATAGTGACACTATTTCGATCGTTGCTGTGAGCACACAGGGCGATCGGAATTGCTGTATTATACTACATGATGACATTCCACACATTCGGATCAGTGTAGCTGTGCGCCCACGACTCTACCGTCCCGAATGAATTCCTAACCTCCAAATCCAACACCGACCTGTAAAACCCGTACCGTACCAATAACCTGATCGTGACCGCCGACCGCTACCATAGAAATCTTGTTAACGCGAAACTCTGACAGTACACTCGTAATTTGTTAATCGCGATAGTTTAAATAATAATTATTAATTGTAAAGGCAAAGTATTTTCAACACGAAGCAAAATGATTTCTGTTTCAGCCGGGCTTTAACAACTGAGTCTTCGTTTTTGTTAAATATTAAGTTACAAATATATTGTTATTATTCAAATACAACAGCAGATTTGCTCTTTTGCACCTTTCCCTACTCCGATCTTGGATCCGACTGTTTAGCTAGCCGAGCAGGGAAAGTACCATCGTTACAACGAGACAGTATTTATACTGCATCACTATAAGTTGAAATGCATGTTATTTGCAGATGATTTACAAATATATGTTCAGTGCTCACCTCGTGATCGGAACTCTGCTGTTGCCCAATTAAATGATGATGCCACTAGCATATTAAACTGGTCCCAAGAAAATGGGCTCCTTCTAAATGTAAGTAAGACTAAGGCCATGGCTATCGGGTCAGTGCAACATCACATGCCACTAGATTGAAGTAATATTGCACCAATATTAGTTGGTGGTGTTAAGATTTCCTTCGAAAACACTGTGAGAAATCTTGGAGTTATGTTATCCAAAACGCTTTCCTGGAATGCTCACGTTTCTGGTGTTTTTACGCGAGCTCATTTTTGCGCTCTATCGGTTAAAATATAAGGGTTACAGTCTGGACAGTCGTCTTAAAGCGCAGCTGGTTAGTAACTCAGTACTGCCATATATTGATTACGCATGCCTGGTCTATCTCGATCTCACGGATTATCTCGGGCTAAAATTACAAAGATTGTGTAACGCAGCTATGCGTTTTATATTCCACTTAAAGAAAGACGCTTCGCTTAAGGAATATTATTATAAGTTAGGATGGCTCTCGCTGGACCATAGGAGAAACTAGTTGTACAAATGTACAAGCTATTTACTAAAAAGCGCCCTGATTACTTGGTTGATATGTTTCCCATGCCCGTGATAATTTTAGACGTTCCTCTAGAAATACTCCCTTTGCGTTTGTCTTTCTTTTTGCTACAACGGAGATGTATCGGAACTCATTTACTATAAAGGGAATGCATTTCTGGGATTCCCTATCTGTAAAAATTAAACTAAGTCCATCTTTAAATATTTTTAGGGAGCGCCTCTACGATTATCTCACATCATTACCTCAAAATTATGTATCTAGATGATTCTACAGACACTAGAAATGCCCAATATTACTACTTGTAAGCACTTATTCTATTCTAGTGAGACCTTAGGTTCGAATTATATTTTCCAGTGCAATACAAGGTGATATTGTACGTTATAATGTAGTTTAATAATTAGCCTAATATTTTAGTATTATTAGCATAATTGTAAGTCTAAGTTTAAATTGAAATTATATTATATTTATTATTAAGTCATGTTAAATCGTAAATTGATTGATCGCAAGTCGTCAAATCGCACTACGCTCTTTATAATATGCGAATCTGCGAGAGACAAGCTTAATTTTGCCAAAGACATGCCAAATATCAATGTAATTGCCTTGTCATTGATTTGAAATTTTATTTTTGTAATCATTCTATGTATTGCTTACCTCGCCCCATGGCCCTGGGCTAAGACTTTAATAAATCTGTTATCATTCATTCTCTCTCTCTCTCTCTCTCTCTCTTCCTCAAGTTGCACTCTGTCAAGTACTCTTAATTAGCATGAGCAGAGACTTGGAGCGTGGAATCTATTTGAAGAAATCCGAAACCGTAAGAGTCGGACGAAAAAAGGGAGAGCATGCCTCGTTGTCGCACTACCAAAACTAAGCGCCAGGGGCGTCGTTACGTTTTTTTTCGAGCTATGGAATTTTGAAGGGGGGTTGGATTAATAATTTAGATTTCCTTACACTAAACCACCTACCCCACGCACAAGCAAATGGCCTATGGACACCATAAATAGTAAACTATATACCCATCTAGATCACGCACAGCAAATAACCGATTTAAAACTTAAATGCTAAACCATCAACCCACCTACCCCACGCACATCAAGTGGCTGATAGAAATATTTTTGGTAAAAATGGATGTATAATCGAAAATAAAAGTAACAATAATTTATTAAACTCTTTTTTTCAATAAAACTATTCAGTCACAAATTTAAATCTAAATTAAATTATATTATATTATATTATTAAAAAAAATATATAAATCTACAAAAAATATAATTATGACTTGTATTTCATGGCGAACGTTGACATTCTCAAATTTTGCCTTTTAATGAACATATTTAATAGTTCATCGAAATCTAATTCGCTGACCATATCACGATATATATGCATTATACTTGTATCATTCAACCTCTGTTGCAACATCGTAGATCGTAGGTACGTTTTCAATCGGCGCAAAGATGAAAAAGAGTACTCGTTGCTACAAGAGGAGCCAGGTACGGTTAATAATAATTTTATAAGCTTTGTGTACTGTGGAAAAGTAGCACGAACTTCGGATTTCTCCTGAAGGTACATTACTATACGTTTTAATTGCATACAGTCAATTGTTTCCGTTTCCTCAATAGTTTCCGAAGGCGCATATTTTGCTTTTTTAGAGATTTTATTTTGTTTTTTTTAAATCTTAGCTTTTCTTAAATCTGTTAAATTTTTTACACATGTTTTATCATTTTTAATAGCATTTAAAAATAAATCTCGCTCGTTTACAAGCCTATTCCCATCTAGCTCTTGCTCCTCCAAATCTCTATTGTAGAAATTTGTTATTTCCTCGACATTTACACGCGCAAATCCCGTAACAAAATTCTCAAACTTATTTAGCAATTTCATCGTATCATTTTCAAATCTTGTATTCAACGACATCATGGCCTGATCAATAACCTCATAGTATAGTTTTACATAATGATCATGTACGCTTGAAAAAACATGGCTTTGACTGCCAGAGTCAATGCGTTTCGGAACCTTTCGTGGTCGCTTTAAGCAAGGCTCTTCTACACCCAGCACTAAGCGTTATCTTACTCCAAATCTTCTTGAATTTTTCTTCATCCCTCATTTGCTGGATATTATCTTTTACAAGACAAACACTTGCATGCGATTCATTTACGCAAAGATCTTTTCTTTGCAATTCAGCATTTAGAATCTCAATCTGCTGAAAAATTTCGATTATCATATTCAATATAAAATAGAAGTCAAACGAGAGCAAGCTTCTTAGAAACCCCTGGGATTTTGCGGATACAGAAGATTCAAGTTCTCGATCAGTTGATTTTTTTCAAAATAATTGATAGAAGGAGTGTAATTTTTAGAAAGGTTTATTAACGATCTGATTCGTACAGTCCACCTGAAATTAAAAAGCAAATCAGTAGGAAATACGAAAATAAATAAAAATATACTGTCTTAAAAAAAAAAAAAAAAAAATACAACGTACTTCGTTGGGCAGTATGCAGATAAAAGTGGACTATCGTCTTCTTTAAGCTCTTTAAACTCGTTTAGTCGTTTAGGTGAGTCACGTATAAAATTAATAAGATCTTTTATGTTTCCGATCACATTACGCACAGCTGTTATATCCTCTAACGAATCCTGAACGCATAAGCTCAAACTATGTGCGGAACAATTAACAAATAACGCTCTTGGTTCGGTTTCCCGAATGCGAGTTTACAGACCCGTAATCCTTCCGCTCATGTTGCTCGCACCATCGTAACATTGTCCTCTTCAATGCTTTATTTTTAAATTGTTGGTAGCCAAAAAGTCAGTTACTAGTTCGTATAAAGTTTCTGATTTTGTATCTTTAGTCTCAAAAAAACCCATGAAAAATTCATCAACGGACAAATCATCATTTACTATTCGTATACATATAGAGACCTGCTCTACTCTCGTGATATCAGAAGTTTCGTCGATCATAATCGAATAATATTTAGCAAGCTTAATTTTATTTAAAATTAATTTTTTAATCTCATTGGCCATTAAAGTAATGATTTTATTAACAATCTCGTGGTGTAACCATTTATGACCACTTCGAGCCATCCATGTTTTCAATTTGGGAACATCTTCACATCGTAGTAATAATAGTTGATATAAATTAGAGTTTTTATCTTCATGTCCCCGGAAAGCTAGACCTTGCTTTGCTAAAAGCATTATAGTTGAAAATATTTTGTTGAGAGCAGTACGATTGTCCATCATTTCTTTTCTTTTTGCAGTAGATAAATGCTCCGTTATGTTCGGTTTTCTAGCATTTAATGTTAGTATCACAGCTGTTTTATGCAATTCAGAAATCTGATGCTTGTTAAAAACAGTAGTAGCATTTTTCCATGTGCGAAATCCGTCCTCTACAAAAGCTTTTTTAGATACGTTACAACTTTGAGAGCTTGGAAGAGGCAATTTATTTTTTACTGCTTCGCAACATATAGTACAAAACATAGCTTTCTTTACTCATCATATCTTATCCAAGTATAATCTTTCTTCCAACTCTCAAACGATTTATCGCTAACTGAAATTGAAAAAAACATTTTGTGTAAATCTCGGTCAACAATACATGTTTGTTTTTATTTCACGTTCGTTCTTGTATTTTATATATAATAATTTCTATGCGTATGAAAACTTATATGAGTTACTCTTTGCTTTTTGAGTAAGTTCAAGATCCAAATTTTTTTGGTGATGTACATATGTCTTATTTTGTGAAAATTGTTCACTGTTTTCTACTGACGCTTCCACAGCTCGACTTAAAGATGCAGTACTCGTTTGGGCAGCAATCCCTTGCGACTGACATTCTGATACTTTTGAGGGGTCTTTCCCCTCAAAAGTATCAGAATGTCCAACTTCCACAGGCAGCGACGTGTGTGAGTACATGTACGTGCTTGGTGACGATCAATCGCGTGCAGGACAGCGCATGCGGCGAAACTATCGAGGCAACGCGCATGCGCAGAGTAAGTGCAGATATTTTTCTTTATTTCAGCGCGAGTTTCAAAAACTTTATTTAGTAATAATGAATTAAAACTATTGTTCCACTCTTGACCCAATCAGATATTATTGATAACAAAAATGTTTATTCTTTGTCTGAGTTTAATAATATTTCCAACGGCGACTTGCTATGCGTAGGGCAATCGGGTTTATGGTTTAACAATGACGTTCTCTATCAGCCACTTGCTTTACGTGGGGTAGGGGGTCTAGGGACTTATGGTTTATTACCATTTGTTTTCCATTGGTTATTTGCTGCGGATTTATGATTTAGGATTTACGATTTCGATGGGCTACTTGCTGTGTGTGGGGTAGGTGGATTTAGCATTCAAGTTTTTCATTAGTCGTTTTCTAAAACAAATTTTTCATCCGTCGATCTGAGGTATGGAATTCCATACCTCGCTAAAACGAGCTATGGTCTCGACCATAGCCACCACAACGGTAACGACGCCCCTGTAGAGACCTACAGAAATTTGTAAAAAAGCGGCTTGAACAAATCTGAATTTTTTTTCATTTTTGCAAAATAAAGATAGCGTGGATGTACCGCCTCAATAAGGCCCAGATTGCTGCCGAACATCAATGCAGGAACCTTCAACCCGACAGAACCTTAGTAGAACTCCGCAGTTATTTTACTATTATAACTTAGATAATTATTCGTGATAATGAGTCAAAATAATAACGAAGATCAGCGGGCTGCTCAGCGGACGAAGAATACTGCATCCACAAGGGGATTCATATCCAACCTCTACAGGAAGATTTGACTAGTACACTCGCCTCTATATCATCGCAGGAAAAACGATATTATACTTCTAGGGAGGCTGACTTGGAAGGAGATTTTGACGATGAAGAGGAGGAATCTGATTACTACCGTTATCAAAAGAGAACTTGGTTTGGAACTATTAATACCCTTGCGTCCGGATAGGGCCAGATTTAAGTAAAGCTGCTAATTAAGATATTATTAAATACTTGTACTATGACTATATATGTTCAATATATTATATGTCTAAGCCATCACTGAGCGTATGTATATCTAGATATGTGTATGTTTGTTATTCTATTTCCTCTGCATAACCTGAACTCCTTAGAAAATATGAATTGTTTTCACTCTTACTATGATAAACGCTTGCACTGTAACTGTATATTATTAACCGTATATATACGCATTCTTTTACGAATGTTCATACAAAGTGACGTTATATTGCACATCATACTTGCTCGAACCAAATTTGTTCACGCAAGCTCACTATTGTATATAATATTTTTACATATTACTTAAAATCTTGAGTTGGTGAACTTTTTTATTATACTCTTCTTTTCCACTTAACACACAGACACATATATATATATATATATAGTTGTTAGAGATACTCCCCCCACACCCCCCACCAAATAAATATGTTGAGAATCAATGTATTTATTCGTTAGAGACTAAGCACTGGTCATACATTTCGTGGCTATTTTTGGCCCCAATATATTCAAACTTAAGTTTTCTAAACATATTTTTGGCTGCTAAATCTTAGCTCATTTAGTTAATTTTTGAAGTGAATACTTCTATAGGCTCGCTAGGTACACATTTTTACCGGGGAGTGAGTCGAGAATAAACCGATCGTCACGCAGTTATACCGAACGGCAGAAAGAATTGAAGTTAATTTAAAACCAACAAAACATAATATTAAATGATGAATTTCTAAAGCGTCTGATAAAAAAACATTAGCACGTGAATTCTGAGTTACGGTGCTTACTATGATCAAATATTCATTTTATATTTAATACTTTTGTACATTCATTTAAATAATATAGCAAGTAATAAATAACAAATAGTTTTAAAATTAAAACCACAACCAAAACTGGGGGGTTGGCAAACGAAGCGAGCAGGGGGGCGAAGCCCCACTAGTATATATATATAGTTATCATTTGTGTTATCATTTTTGTGGAGCGTAAGTAAATAGGTACAGCCGAAATTGTTAAAATTATCCATACTCCTTGTAGAAATTTCGAATTCAAATATTCTAAAATAACTAAGGGTATTGGTACTGGTACACCTCCCCTATATCTATTATGTATGCATATATATATACATACAGGGTGTTTCATTTTAATCCGACCACGACAAAAAACCATGGAAAAACTAATTTTAACGAAAAATGACCTTAACAAAAGTTGAAGGGGGTAAAGGGGTCATCGAATGACACAAACACCTATGACCTTGAACTCGATTTTCAAGGTCATTTGAGCGTAATTGTGATTTTTAAAAATAGGAACCTCTATTTTTGACCTTGGAATCGGATAGAGCGGAAAAAAATTACGTCGCGATTGATAATATCAATTCAAGGTCAAAAAACAAAAAAATCTGCTAAATAGCTGTTTGTCTGGTTTTATTTTACTGATGTCGAAAGATGACCTTGACAAAAGTTGAAGGGGGTAAAAGGGGCCATCTAATGACACTAACACTTGAACTCGATTTTCAAGGTCATATGAAGGTCATATTGTTTTTTTAACGGGAACCCCTATTTTTGACCTCGGAATACGGAGCAGTGGAAAAAATTACGTCAGAAATGACATTTCAAGTTGGCCTTAGTGACCTTGAGAAGGTCAATTCAAGGTCAAATAAGAAGTATCAGCCTAAGTTTTCCTTTCAATTTTTTCGTAGAATTATCATTTTGTTATTGTAATAAATATTAAGAGAATAATTGACTTAAAATGTAATTATGCTTTGCTGCAAAATGCAATATCAAATGTTATGTGTAATCCATATTTATATCCTAACTTTAGCGTTACCCAGGAACAACGACGTGGACGTAATAGGATTGTGTTCCCTTTGGGGTGCTTGATTAGAGTGAGTCCCCTTGCCTCTCACTTTTCGGGGTGCTTGATTAGAGTGAGTCCCCTTGCCTCTCACTTTTCGGGGTGCTTAATTAGAGTGATCCCCTTGCCTCTCACTTTTCGGGGTGCTTAATTAAAGTGAGTACCCTTGCCTCTCACTTTTGCTCAAAATTCAACGCAGGTGCTCAAAGACACCACCATTTTTATGGATACACAATTCAATTCGCTGCTGAAAATTTTCTACTCTTCTGAGTAATACAGCTCTTGGGATGTTTTCACAAGCGGTTTGAATTCTGTGGATCATATCTTCCCTTGTTGTAGTTTCATGTTCATAAACATCTTTCAAATAGAAATCGGGTGATGTCATATCTGGAGATCTCGGTGGCCATCGAACACCCAAATCTCCACGTCCAGTGCGTCCAATCCACCTGTCACGGTAATTTTGATCAAGATATTGTCTAACTATTCGAGCATAGTGCGCAGGGGCTCCATATAATTGAATCCACATTCTTGCTCTTGTGTATAAATCTACTTCTTCAAGAAATACTGGAAGACGTTCTCTCAGGAACTGTAAAAAATTATGGCCATTTACATTTTCATCGAAAAAGTATGGGCCTACAAGGTATTCGTTAACAATTCCACACCAAACATCAAGACTCCAACGATTTTGGTTATCTATCTGCCTGTACCAATGCGGATTAAAATTCGACCAATAATGACAGTTGTGTCGGTTAAGCTCTCCATTGCTTTTGAATTTTGCTTCATCAGAAAACATTACTTTATTTAAATTACATTATTGAAAAAAGTGACGATCATTAACAATCATTTGTCGTGCCCATTGGCAAAACTATAGCCTTAACCTCATATCAGCAGGAGTGAGATCCTGAGTCAAAGTAATATGATAAAGATGATAACGTTGACTTCTCAGTATTCTTCAAGCAGTAGCCATAGGTATACCACTTTGCCTTTGAATTTCACGGGTACTAACGTGGGGATACAAATGAACCATTGCTAAAACTACCATTACACGAAGATCATCTTTGTTGTAATTACGACGTTCTCTAACCCGTGCTAGTTGCCCTTGTTGAGCTCTACGGTAAATCTCACGAATGGTTGTATGACTTGGATGTCTTCTATCGGGATATCGAATTCGATACAAGGCTGCAGCTTGTCGATAATTACGTCTAGATTCATCAATAATCAATAAAATATCAACCCTTTCAGCTGCTGGATAATCAGCCATTGTTAAAAATTTATAACAAGTTCTATAAAAAATTTTGTTTTTAAAGTTTACCAAACTGAACAAATTAGATAGCTTTCGATGAGTAATAAATTTTAATAGAAAAAATAAAGGTCAATGAATGAAAAAGAGAAAATGTTAAACAAATGATATTTGATTAGTTTGGCTAATCAATAACTATTCAATAACTAGTAAACTATTGAATACTAAGTGTAAGTACAAAGACTAGAGGATAAATTCATATGATAAGAGATCTCTTATTAGAAAAATTGTCTATTTCAACAATGAGTCGCTGGAAAATTCAACATGAAAAATCATCTTTACAAAATAAATTATTTATTTCAACAATAAATTCAGGCAAAATTCGATGAGGAAAATTAGTAGCCAATTGTGTCCACGTCGTTCCTGAGTAACGCTAAAGATAGGATAAAAATTCGCTTACGAAAACATCCCAAGAACTGAATAGACTCCAAATAATGGTGGTGTCTTTGGGCACTTACATTCCAATCTGTACATAATAAAAGTGAGAGGCAAGGAGACTCACTCTAATCAAGCACCCCAAAGGGAACGCAATCCTATTATGTCCACGTCGTTGTTCCTGGGCAACACTAAAGTTAGGATATAAATATGGACTCCACATAACATTTGATATTGCATTTTTGCACTTTTGACCTTACAAAATGGCTTTGAAGTCAGCAAAGCATAATCACATTTTAAGTCAATTATTCTCTTAATGTTTATTACAATAACAAAATGATAATTCTACGAAAAAATTGAAAGGAAAAAATTTTAGGCTGATACTTCTTATTTGACCTTGAATTGACCTTCTCAAGGTCACTAAGGCAAACTTGAAATGTCACTTCCGACGTAATTTTTTCCGCTCTATCCGATTCCAAGGTAAAAAATAGAGGTTCCTATTAAAAAAATCACAATTAGCCTCAAATGACCTTGAAAATCGAGTTCAAGGTCATAGGTGTTTGTGTCATTCGATGGCCCCCTTTACCCCCTTCAACTTTTGTTAAGGTCATTTTTCGTTAAAATTAGTTTTTCCGTGGTTTTTGTCGTGGTCGGATTAAAATGAAATATATATATATAAATATATATATGTATACTAGTGGGGCTTCGTCCCCCTGCTCGCTTCGCTCGCCAACCCCCCAATTTTGGTTGTGGTTTTAATTTTAAAGCTATTTGATATTTATTACTTGGTGTATTATTTAAATGAATGTACAAAAGTATTAAATATAAAATGAATATTTGATCATAGTAAGCACCGTAACTCAGAATTCACGTGCTAATGTTTTTTTATCTGACGCTTTAGAAATTCATCATTTAAATTTATGTTTTGTTGGTTTTAAATTAACTTCAATTCTTTCTGCCGTTCGGTATAACTGCATGACGGTCGGTTTTTTCTCGATTCACTCCCCGATAAAAATGTGTACCTAGCGAGCCTATAGAAGTATTCACTTCAAAAATTAACTAAATGAGCTAAGATTTAGCAGCCAAAAATACGTTTAGAAAACTTAAGTTTGAATATATCGGGGCCAAAAATAGCCACGAAATGTATGACCAGTTTATTCGGCAATTTTTGTTTATCGTTAATTTTTTATACTTGTAAGGTTCACAGAGACTATTTATTTTCATAACAAAATTTAATTTCCCAGTTAGCCGCATCTACGCATGCGCGAGTGACGTCACCAGAAGACTTCTGTTTGAAGCGCCACCACGCGGCGGCAGGTGTCTGAAAAAGTTTTCAGTATTTTCTGACTCCAAACTCCTATTTCGTTGACTCTCCTTCTCTACAGTCTTCTTGATTTGTGTGTACACACAATTTATTGTATAAATTAATTATTAATTACGAACATTATTGTTCTTTTTTAATGAATGATTTTTACGTTATTTGGTGGGGGGGGGGGTGAGGGGGAGAGTATCTCCCTAACAACTATATAATATAGGTAGGTATATATATATATGTAAGACCAACTCAAGGAAATTCACTGGAGTGGAGTTTTGGGTTAGAAATCAACACTTGTATGATGTAGTATAAACAACTGTAATATTAACAATATGTACAAATTAGTAAAGGCTGAACATATTACAGTAAACGTATAAACTTAAGACTAACCTGAATCTATACAATTGCCGATAGCAAACCTTTTAGTACATCAGTTTCAATAACCTCGCTTATAACGATCCTAACGGCTCGGAGTCTTATTACATACTGGTTCTCACTCACATGTCAACAAGTGACAAAGCCAAGCTTGTTAAACTACAAGCTTACATATATATAGTAGGATGTATCAAATTTTTGTACGCACTTTGAGGACTCGTAATAGTGCGGAAATTTTAGTACTTATAAAAAATAGAACGTCTGTAAAATTTGAGCGTATAAAGTTAATTGCTTCAGCTCTGTCTAAAGTCGAAAAGTCCAAAATTACCACATTTTCGCTTAAACATTTATTTTAATTTTGAAACAAATTTATGAGGAAAAAGTTTTAATACATTTTTTTTGTAAAATGCATTTCTTCAACACTTCAATGATTTTTCAACAAAAAGGAATGCATTTTACAAAAAAATGTATAAGAACATTTTTCTCTTAATTTTGTAAGAAGAATCGAAAAAAAAATGTTTAAAACCTAAATGTGGTAATTTTGTAAAATTTATCATTCTTAGCGACCTTAGCCAGAGCGGAAGCAATTGATCTTATGCATCCAAATTTTACAGACGTTATATTTGATATAAGTACTTAAATTTCCGCACTATTACAAGTCGCCAAATATCGTACGAAAAATTCGATATGCCCTAATGTATAGATATGTATAACGTACATATACAACTAACTACCGCACAGAAATACAAAGTTTAAAATAATAAAACTTTATTCTTGCTTGCATTGAATGTGACACTATGCCTCATAATCATAAAAAATACAAATGTAAATCATTAACTCAATGATATATGGTTACTGCATCACAATTGTCTTCTTAAACAAATATTTAATAACTCTTACTAAATTGTAATTTATGTATTGTATGCATTGATTAAATTGTAAATAGATTATCCATAGCAGACTATAACAATTATTATTGCATTGGGAAATTAATAATAATAATAAAAATTAAAATGAGAACAATATTTTAATTATAATTTTAACCATGAACCAATTTTTATGCAATGTTTGATTATAATGAAATATGAAAAATGCAATAAAATCATTTATACTTAACTTTGCAAATTAATTTATTGGTCTCAACAAACAATAAGTAAAAAAGAAAGAAAAGGTTACAATTTAAATGTTAGAAAATAGCCACGAAAAAATAATCGAATTGAAATAAAAGTGCGTTTTGCCCCAAATCTCTCGCTGGACGTTTCCTGATTCGCATCTGCACTGATAGTCTCTGCGACAGGGTGGCGGTCGAGGTAGAAATCTCTCTCTCTTTCTCTCTTCCATGCTACTCTTTGCCGGGGCTGTACCACTCTATGAGTTGGTACTAATAGCATCGGGAATCTGTTTTGTAAAAAGAAGAGAGAGGAGCAGTCGAATGATCGCCACTAGTTCCGACAGAGAGTAAGAGAGAGAGAGAGAGAGA
>QLSS01000625.1:37809-51365 GCA_024372645.1 Trichomalopsis sarcophagae | reverse complement strand
AAATCACGTGAATCTCTTTTAAAACTTCTTACTTGTCCGGAGAGAGAGGTTAACGATTTACTTGCAATAAACGATGAGATACTATACGTAAATTGGCAATACAGAGACGAAGCTGTAACACCGGCACCGCATACTAGTGTCGGAATTGCAGCTTACACCACAGCTCAAGCACGTTTAAAACTGTATGAACACTTGGAAAAGTTAGATAATCGAGTTCTTTATTATGACACAGATTCCTGTATATTTATTTCGCATGATGATACTCCGGATGAGTATCAACCTTTTATCGGTTCTAAATTAGGTGATATGACAGATGAACTTTGCGGCTACGTTGAGAATATGTATATAGATAATTTCGTTTCGGGTGGACCAAAGTTTTACGCTTACACAGCTGTAACGCCCAATAAAAATGATAAAATTGAATGTTGTAAAGTAAAAGGTATCTCACTAAACTGCTCAAACGGTATAAAAATTAATTTTGAAATCATTAAGAATCTGATTAACGATGCCTTTGTCAACGAAAATCATGAATCTGAAAAAATGAACGGTGAATGTAGTAAAATAAGATTGAAATTCAAAGCTATTAGAAGAACTAAAACACACGAAGTTGTAACACGTGATGAGTCAAAGACATGTTGTGTTGTATTAAAAAAACGACGATACCTTACGTCACGTGAGTCCCTACCATTTGGATATAAGAATAATAATAATAATAATAATAATAATTAACTTTTGTATTGTTCTATTGTAAATAAATAAACACAAATATTTTTATATAATTTACTTATTTCTCATTTATAAGATTCCTCACACATATTTATACCATCAGTATAGCTCCTGTCATCGAAGAGAACGCTTCTAATGGAGATTTAGCTTATTTTAACGCACGATTCAGCTTACTCGAAGTGTTATTTAGCTTATTGCTCGCGATTATCAGCTTGAATAGCGGAAATAACATCTTGTGATTCAGTACACGTAAAATTACCTTATTTTTACGTGTGCCGCGCCGCCGCCGCCGCCGACCGTGTGCGTGCCATAAGCTTATTTTAAGGTAAATCTCTAGTGTGTGTGTGTGCGTGTGTGTGTGCGTGAGTGGGTACTCGTCGAAATGGATATGCGATTCAAACATCCGTTTACGTGTATCGTTAGCGGACCCACGGGATGTGGTAAAACAGTTTTTGTCAAAAGATTTCTTCGACATCATCCACTCATGTGCAGTGTAACCTTTGATCGGATATTACTCTATTATGCCGAGTGGCAGTCTACGTATGAGACAGACTTTGTTCCAGGAGGTATAAGTAGTAGTAGGGAGAGTAGAAAAAAAATTGTTGAAATTCACGAGGGATTACCTTAGCCTTCAGATTATTCTCAAGACAATGAAAAGAAAAAATTATTAATTATCGATGATTTAATGAGAAAATATTCGAATAACATTATTCTCGATTTATTTACAAAGGGAAGTCATCATAAGAATTTAAGTGTAATTATTACACAAAATCTTTTTCACAAAGGAGCTGGTCAACGCGATATCTCATTAAATGCAAATTACCTCGTTATTTTTAAAAATCCACGTGATCGTTCGCAAATACAATATCTAGCACGTCAAGTATATCCCGAAGACCCAAAATTTTTACAAGAAGCGTATCTCGATAGTACGTCAACTCATGGCTATCTTTTGTTGGATTTGAAACAGTCGACCGAGGATGAATTTCGTTTCCGTACCTCTGTTTTTCCCGATGATAAATTGAGTTACGCATATGTGCCAAAGAAGAATAAGAAATTCCGATAAAAGTAGAGGATTCTATGATTAAAGCTTCAGTCTGATTGAAACAGTGGCAGGGAGACGAGCGTCTGCGAGAACCGATAATCGTAGACGGCGTAGAAGACAGCGTGGAGGTGGTGGTGGTGCTGCTGCTGAAGAAGAAGAAGAAGAAGAAGATACAAGGTGTGGATGCCTACCAAAGCATTTTACAAAAAAGTGTGTTGCAGTATTGAATGCTCTTTGTCATGCAGATAGTCAGCAGCGCTTAGCACTGTTACTTGTAGCTGATAAAAAACTCATTAAAAGCATATGCGAGTGCGTGTTAAATGTATTGAGCGGAGTCGTTAAAATAAAAAACTCTCACAAGTCAAAGTTAAAAAAACATAAAAGTGTTTTGAGAAAATTATTAAATAAATCCAGTAGTAAAAACAGTGAAAAAGAGTGAAAAAAAAAGAAACGCGTCCTTATTCAAAACGGTAGTGCTTTTTTACCAATGTTACTTGCACCAATTATAGGTGCACTTGTGTCAAAAATATTTGGAGTCTCTGGAAATTAAAATATGGAGCACGCTCGTAAAATGGTCATTGTACCAGAGGAAACATGCGAGAGAGTAGCGAAGCAACACTATCATCAACAACAACAACATATAGTAGAAGAGTCGAGTAACGCTTTAGAGCCAACGATACAGACAAGGGTGATAACTTAAGTCGTCTCGATGCTGAGATGCACGATATACTTTTTTCAAAAAGTATCACCGATGAACGTGAAAAATGTCAAAAATATTTACAAATTTTAAGAAGATATCTTCATTTTAAAAATTTGGAACGTCTGGAACTTTTATCAGATGCAAATATACTTGATGTAGAGCATGAAAATGAAGATATATCGAGTCCATTGTCCGATGAAGCGATACTTGCAAGCATTTCCAAGGGTTATGTGAGAAAAGCACGTTTATTGCTTCAACATTGGAAATCAGCATCGTATCGTATTAAATGGGATAATTCAGGTACAGTTAGCATTGATGATAAAGCTATAATACACTCAAATTTTATAGATTTACTAGAAGACGTGGTACGGAGTAGACCTGTTGAAGAACCTGTAGGAAGATTTCAATTAGCTAATTTTATATCAACAACTGACACACCATCCAAATTAATAAGTAATCCAGAGGTGACAAAAATTAGTGAAAGTTTGAAAAGTGCATTAAACAAAATTCCTTCAACCAAGAGAAATAATTCCGAGAGCGTTCAGACTTTGGAACAAGGTACTAGACTCGCGGCCGCACAACGCTATAGTGCACGTTTGAATAAGAAAAAATCCATATCGCGAAAAGCAGCTGACAAGTGGTTGACTTATAAAATTTAACATGTCTTATGAAAATCAATACTTTGACACTAGACACGAGAGTGGATGCGCTGGTGCACGTAATCTGTTACGAATCAATGGTAAAAATAAGAAGAAGAAAAGCGAGCTTAATGAGTGGTTAAGTAATCAAGATGCATACACACTACACAAACCTATTAGACGAAAATTTCCTAGATTGATGTACAATGTCACTAATGTGGATGATTGTTGGGAAATGGATTTGTGTGACATGCAATCTCTCAAAACGTATAACGATAATTTTGCGTATTTACTTATAGTTATAGATGTTCTCAGTAAATATGCTTGGGTCGAGCCTTTACGTGACAAAAGTACAAAAAGTGTTGTAGCTGCTTTCGACAAAATCTTAAAAAGAGCCGATGGGCGACGCCCAATTCTTATACAAACTGATAGAGGCAAAGAGTTTGTCGGATCAGATTTTCAAAATTATTTAAAACAACACAAGATTAATTTTCGAGTGGCCCGTAATCCCGATGTTAAAGCAGCCGTCGTCGAGCGTCTAAATCGCACGCTCAAAGAACGTATGTTCAGATATTTTACTCACAAAAACACTCATAGGTATATCGATATTATTGAAAATATCGTTTACGCGTATAATCACACTATACATAGTGGTACTAAAATGGTTCCGGCAGTTGTAAATATTCGTAATGCAGTTGTGGCAAGAAAA
The DNA here is from genome assembly GCA_024372645.1 of Trichomalopsis sarcophagae. Lineage (NCBI taxonomy): Eukaryota > Metazoa > Arthropoda > Insecta > Hymenoptera > Pteromalidae > Trichomalopsis > Trichomalopsis sarcophagae. Next base: position 47,550 of record QLSS01000625.1, on the reverse strand, counting down.
AATTTAGAAAAAAGAGCTCTTAGAGAAAAAGTCTAGAGCACATATATACAGCGTGGGTGACCATGTTTCATCAGTCGGTTGAAAGGCACCTTCGATAAAGGTTACGAAAAGAATTACAGTGAAGAGATCTTTAAGATTACCCGTGTCTCACGTCGTCAAAATCTCTTCACCTATGAATTGACTGATTTAGAAGGTGAAATAATCAACGGATTTTTTTATCCCGAAGAACTAGCTCGTGTTGGCGATGATCGTTTATCACAAAATAAGGAATTCAAAGGGGAACGTGTAATAAAGAGTAGGGGACGTGGTGTTAAAAAACAAGTTTTTGTAAAGTGGCTTGGCTATCCTGATAAATTTAATTCGTGGATTAATGCAAGCGAAATCGTTACACTTTAAACATGGATGAGGACGAATTTTATTTGATATTACCGAGTAACAATAGTATGAAATATTTTTCTGAAAATACAACATCATCGAAAATACAAAATACAACACACACTTATCGCACGAAGTACGTCTGCATGGTAAGTGGAGTGTTGCTCTCACGGAAATCAGCATACCATGCACGATGATGCACATTCAGAAACACGAATGTAATATAAAGTTTGTTAACGCACCTAGAATAGCAGTTGCAAGAAAGAGAGACATATCTGAATATTTACCGGATTGGATAAACGACAAACACAACGATGCCACATTTCCACCAGGTGCTTACGAGAATCTTAACAATCTCATTGAAGCTATAAACAATATACCTGAATCTCACTTACGTATTGAACAGGCAAAGAAAAAAAGTGGTTATTACAATTTACATAAAAAGTGTGAATGTAAGGAAACTCATTTTTTCAGCTTGAGCGAAAAGATCAAACGTATATTTGGCTTTGAGAATGAAAAATATAGAAATCAGGAATTTATACCCATGATTCCATCTGTAGAGTCGAAAAAAAAATGCAACATTGGTAGGAAACAGACCTGGTTGTTTGGCAAGAGCGATAGCTGATCAATTTTTCGTTTATTCAGATATTTGTATTCCGTACACAGTCGGTGACGTTCAAGCATCCCTTTTGCGCATAGTAACACTCGATAATTAAAAATATAAATTTGGTGCGAGAGTGGTCAAACAATTGGCACCTGGAATTTATCTACCTTTGTTAAATAACACATTTAAGAATATAATAATAGATATAAGAGATGAAAATGGGAATCATATACCATTCGAGTACGGAACGTTGACCGTAACACTACATTTCAAGAGCATTCTCTGAGAAAAAAATGGCTTACTACGCAGAATACTATGCCGATTAAATCGGTGGTAGTGCTGGTGGAGGAGGAGGAGTACGTCGAGTGTTTGCAGGTTTAACTTATCAGCGAGGTCATGGTAGAATCGGCAGCTTTTTGAGTGGATTATTTCGAAGAGTTTTACCTTACATTACGAGTGGTGCTAAAGCCGTTGGAAAAGAAGCTATCAGAGCAGGAATACATGTACTAGATGATGTGGGGAATCACGGAATCAATTTTAAACAAGCTGTAAATATGCGCATGCGTGAGTCCGGTAAAAATCTTAAGCATAAAGCCGCTGATAAAATTGCCGCTATGATGAAGGGATCAGGATATAAGATACGTGCTAAAAAACGGAAGCGTCAATCGTCCAAGAACAGTTCAGCTGTACTCATCAGCAGTAAAAGTGGCCGTGTAAAGAAGAAAAAGAAGAAGAGCCGTGTCAGTGTTCGCAAATCTACGAAAAAGAAAACTGGCAAGAATAAGCCAAGGAAGAAGAGAAAACAACGCAGTGTGAGCGATATTTTTGGATCTACATAGACATTATTTAATATGGCTTTTCTACACTCAAACTCATGCGAATGCATGAAATCAGAATTAGATTTATTTATATTACCACCTACACAGACTTCGGTGGAAAGCTCTCAATTTATACATTATAAACCAGTTTCTTCGCTAACAGACGATGGACCGTTGGAATTCGTCGTTCCAGCTGGTAGTGATTATCTCGATCTTGCACATACAATGCTAAGTATTCGTATGCAGATAGAGCCAAATGTTGAAATAACAGAAGCAGCTAAAGCTACAGAGTATCCGAAGGTAGCAGCAATAAATAACACGTTACATTCGCTATTTAATCAAATAGATGTTTTCTTTGATCAAAAATTGGTTTCACCACCAAACAATACTTATCCTTACCGAGCTTACATCGAAACACTGTTAAATTATTCAAAGAGCAGTATGGAATCACATCTCACGAGTGGACTCTGGTATGCGGATACCCCTGGAAAATGGGCATCGCCTCCCAATATCAAGCGTACTGATGTAAATGCAAATATTGGTCAGTGTAACCGTCAGTATTTTACCCAGAATGGTAAAACTGTCGATTTACTCGGTCATTTGCATTGCGATGTTTTTAATCAAAATAAGTTTCTGTTAAATGGTGTTGAACTGCGATTACGATTGGTTAGGAGTAAGGGTGCTTTTTGTTTGATGGATTTTACAGATGACGATAAATTTACTATACGTATTAAGGAAGCTTCACTGATTGTGGGTCGAGTTAAAATAAGTCCAGGTGTTATACTAGCTCATGCTAATGCACTTACAAAAGCCACTGCTAAATACCCAATCAATCGTGTGGAGGTGAAGGCATTTACAATGCATAGAGGTATTCTTGGCGATACACTGGACAACGTTATTCTCGGTCAAATATCCAAAAGAATAATCATTGGATTTGTGGATAACAAGGCATTCAATGGAAACAGAAAGTTTAATCTATTGAATTTCCAACATTTTAATATAAACTATATTTCTCTTTATGTGGATGGTGTCCAGATTCCCAGCAAGCCATTGCAGCCTCGATTATCGGGTGAAAGTCAATTATTTATCGACTCGTTTCATACACTATATTCTGGGACTGGAATTCATTTTCTAAACAAAGCATTAATTATCTCACGATCGGACTACGATGAAGGGTATACATTATTTGCTTTTGATCTAACGCCTGATATATCAGCAAATTCAGTTTCTCATTGGAATTTAATCAAACACGGCAGTGTTCGTGTAGAGGTAAAATTTGAAAGAGCACTTGAATCTACAATCAATTTTATAATTTACGCCGAATACGATAATGTCTTGGAAATAGATTCAAGTAGACAAATAATAACGGATTTTAATGCATAATACCGTTAAAGCGATGGAAACATAAGAGGAGAAGGTGGAGAAGAGGGAGGGGGAAAAGAAGCAACAGCAGCGCCTCTCTATGCTATAGATGAGTAAAAAAGCTGAACGTGACGTTTGAGAAGCGAGCGAGTTTGGATCGACTGTGTGAATTTTTATAGTATCATGGATTACGTTATTAATTTTCAGGGTTTGAGAGACCGTAACAACAAGTTTACACCCAAAGAAGTTGGTGTACTTGGTTTAAAGCACAGAATCGTCCAACATTGGACAGTTAAGGAACCCCATAGATTTGAAGAACTTGCAACTGGACTTAAAAGAAGTAACGAGTACATCTCTAATCATTTTCATGGAATTCGTTGGCATGAAGGTGACATCACCATTGAACAATTACAGTATCATTTACAACAAATAGCTAAAGTGGCTATACGTATTTTTATACGCGGTCATGACAATTGGAGATTCCTGGAGACTGTAATGTGTCGGGAAGTTGTGAACGTTGAAGAAATGTATGCCCCGAATTTTGACGAATTGAAAATAAATTATCCAGGTAACTTCATGTGTTTAAATCATGGCATTCAATGTATAAACTGCAGTCGCGATTGTGCTCTCAATCATGCATATGTGCTACGAAAGTGGTTACACTCTATAGCAGAAGATATAACGCAAGATTCTGCACAGAAATTTAGTGATGCATTGTACTGCAAACTAAACTCGCGGATACGTACAGTGACTTCCTCGTCTATTTACGCAACACACAAAGAGGACGTAGTCGATCATTGCTGAAATAGTAATAATAATAATAATAATAGAATGAATACACAAGAATTACTACAAGCTCTTGACCCGTTAACCGTCAAGACAGTTGGCATGTATGCTGCGGATAGAATTCCAAACATTTTGGAATACCCCGCGGCCATCATAGGTAATACCGATGATCACACGAAGAAAGGAACACATTGGATTGGTATCTACATAGACTCAAACGGTTATGGAACATACTTTGACAGTTACGGACTACCACCAATGTCCCAACATCATCTTAAACGACTCAAAAGAAATTGCAAGCGGTATCAGTGGAATAAAAAAAAGTTGCAAAGCTTTGATTCAGAGATGTGTGGCCAGTATTGTGTTATGTTCCTTTACCATATGGTTAGGCTACCTAACTTACGCACGTTTTGTCATAAGTTCTCGCGAGATTCACGAAAAAATGACGCCATAGTTGTATCGTTCTATAAAAAGCTGTTACGAAATAATAATCATCGTGTACGCTCGAAAGATGTTAGGAGGTTTGGAAGTGAAGCCTCGCGCGGCTCAGGATTTTGTAATCAAACATGTACTTCGAGAATGTATGTAAAGTAATAATAATAATTGCCAGATATCATGTAATAAAAAATAGTATGTAAGAATAAAGTGTAATCTTTCATAATATAAAAAATGTTTTTATTTATAGAGCCTTACTCACTCCTTTAATTTCATACTGTAGTACTATGATATATTTTTTCCTGTTGCATCACACCTCGCTGTTTAGTTCTGAGTACATATACATCGGAATTTATTAACGGTTATAATACTAGCATCCGGTGATATTTACTGTTTAGTTTTATATTTCATTTCAATCTTTATCTGTAAGCTGATAAAACTGACGATTGTAATAGTAGTAGAGTAAACATCCTGTTCTTAAAAACTCGGAGAAATGTAACCGTAGCCTTTGACGGTTAACGAATATGATACTTCCTTTGTGAAGTTCTGAGAATACACGCGCAAAAATCTGTCCCCACTACATTCAATCGTTTTACTTTAAGGTAGTGGGAGGGGGGGGGGGGGGGAAATGTATAAAAGAGCTTGAAGAGTGAGGAGCTCCATCAGTTCGTTCATGAAAGTTTGAGAGATCGTTTGCTAAGTGTAACTCAAGTTGTAAAGCAACAATAAAGTCTTATTCTAAGACTTTTATTTATCAATCAAAATCGGTCCTTTTTAGGACCATAATATTTCTATAAACGTACTACAAACTACAAACTTATAATACTCTCATAATCAAATCTCATTATCTTATGACGTCATAAGAGGTGTACATGACGTCAGTAACATTCCATATTTATCTTAATTGTTTACAAGATAAATGCTTAAAACGTTGGCGATACCTTATCTTTATTTCCTGTTTTCATAATAAAAAAGTATCATCATGGATTATTATTGTGGTAAAGATATCTTGTTTGTTTATTTAAACATGATATCTTAATTACACGTGTACACGTATAAACATGATATCTTTATCTTAATTAACTGTTTATAAACATGATACCTTATCTTATCTTTGATACTTGTAAAGTACCGTCATTGTTTATTATTGTGGTAAAGATATCTTGTTTGTTTATGTAAACATGATATCTTTATCTGTACAAACATGATACCCTTATCTAGAAACACGATACCTTATTTTATGACTTGTTTACATGATAAGATAAGTATGCGCCAGTGATGACGTCATTTGTTGTGTCTCGTCATAACTGCCTACATACTACTATTGCAGTACGAGTCAAGGCGAGTAGCCCTAGCTGAAGACAAGGGTGTTTTTCAGACGAAAGCTTCTTTTGTCCGCTTTTTGAAAAAATTGTAAAAATTATTAAAACATGTTCTGATACATATATATATATATATATATATATATATATATATATATATATATGAATGTGCATCAGTGGAACAGAGGCTTTTTTTTACTTTTCGGTAAAGCAATCATCACATAATTATGCTGAAATCAACTTAATTCCTCTTTCGTTTCCAATTTTGTCAGCATAAGTCCTGATATATAGATTTATGTGTGTGTGCGTGTATGTATGCGTGTGTGTGTAACGATGTGTATATATGTATATATGTAAAAGTTTATCTTTCATCAAGAGAATCAGTTGTTAAATCCCGACTGAAACAGAAATCAATTAAAAATAATTCGCCTTTACAAGTAGAATTGTTAAAACTAACGCAGTTAACAATTTACAAGAATGCATACGCGATATCGTTACAATAATGATTCGGCGGACGCGGCTGCGGTGTATCGTTAGGTGGCGGTATGACGGGTCGATAACGGATTTTGAGGGTAGGATTCATTCAGTACGGTGGAGTCGTGTGCCCACAGTTACGCCGATCCGAATGTGTAGTGTAACGACGATTCCGACCGCTCTGTGTGCGCACAGCAATGGCCGGGATAGTGTCACAGTGTTTTGAGGTTATCCCTCGGATTTGTGGGGTCGTGAGCGCACGGCTTCACAAATCTTTGTCGCTCGTCTCTTCTCTTTATCCCGTGTGCACACAGAGATAAAACGAGTCGTGAGATGTCGGCGTAAAACGGGCTTTGGAGGTTAGAAATTAACTGTTGTTTCACCAGGACGTGAGTGTACGACCGGGCGAATCGCCGGCGGAACTATTATTACTCCCTCAACCCTGCGGGCTCACAGTGGCTGAAGGAGGCAGCAATATGTCGGAATGTAGTTTAGGATTTTACGGTAGCATCGGGTGTCACTCACGTGTGCTCACATATACACGAGGCTCGGTGTCGTTTGGATATTCCGGGTTGCCTCGTGTGCTTACGATGACAATTCGGAGTTTCGGGTTTCGGTTCGTCTACTAAATCGTCACGTGGGCTCATGAGAGTGAGCTCAAGTAGAACTGCCCGTTGCGCCACGCGTTCCGCCTTATGAAGGCGCGCGGCACGTATATGTATACGTGTTTCCAATGCACCTGAATTATTTCAGATTTTTAAATTACTTTTTTCCAAAATGACTTCGAGCCAAAGATGACAATTTTTGCAATTTTCAGGTTTTTATCATGATTTAATTAATTCATAGCTCATATAAGAAATTTATCTAACAACATAAGATTATACAATTCGCCATTTATCGAAGGAAAAATCTTGCATTATGTCGAGCTACCCAATTCTTATTATTCTAATAAATGTTAATATTGTCCAAGATATTTCATAAATATATTTTTTTTATTATTTCTGAACGCACTGTTGAAAAAACGCTAAATTTTTAAACTTTGACAATGGTTTAAAAATGGTTACCACTCTTCTTGGTCCTAGGTGCATCGATAAATAATTTTAATTATTGATGAATGATTTTAAAATGAAAAGAGACAAGATTATGTGTAATACCAACATGTGCATGGTCGCTTCGAGAAGGCCTGAAGCCGGAATTTCCCTCTCTTGCGATGCGATATACTGCGATCTCGGCGAGCAAAGCGTCACTCTATGTCCGACCATGCACATGTTGGTATCACACATAATCTTGTCTCTTTTCAAAAAACAAAAGCTGTTCTTCAAGAAGGTGTTCATTTGCTTGTCCTAATCTCTCTCTTCCTCAACAATTGGTACAGATACGCAAACTAACAGTTGGTTCAATAGTTCAGGCACAATCGAGCAATTATCATTTAGTAATTGATGCCTGCAGTCAAGCTCCATCAGCTTGGCTATTTGGTGGAGTTTGACCTCTTGCTAATGCCTCAGAATCGTCTTTTAGCTGCCAAAGAAATTACTTGTTTTCCTGAGCCGTGCAATATCTCACACCAGCTCCATAGTATACAATTATTGAAATTTTAAAAAACTAAAGTCTTTCGGCTTCATTCTAGCAAATACACACTTAAAATAAATCAACATAAAATCAATCCAATATACTTGATTTGGCGTCAGATTTATGACACAGGCTGAAAAATGTGTACCACTTTTCATAAATAATTAAAATCATTCATCAATAATTAATATCTTTCATCAATAATTAAAATTATTTATCGATGCACCTAGGACCAAGAAGAGTGGTAACCGTTTTAGATGAGAGGCTGATATCGTTCAAACATGCAAATAGTAACCTTTTTGCTTTCGCCCACCGAGTCGACTAGTTTTGTTTACTTTTATCAAAGGTGTAATTTTACCTACAGATTATCTTCAATATTAATTACTAATATTTTTGTATAATCCTTCAAACAGAAAGTATCAGCTAGGTAGCGAATAAGTAGCACCTTTTGTCGGATGGCAGCTCGGTCCAGCTGAAAGAGAGATATGGCTCTTTTCTTTACTTCCATTACCTCGTCAAGTCGGTGCTGGTGAGTTCTGAAATAGCGTACTGATGAGTTCTGATATTAAGCGACAATAACCCCACATGAAAAGTCACACATGGCTCTCATGTGGTAATCATGTGGTTTCGACGTGGTTGTAATGTGGTTACCACATGGGATCCACATGGGAACCATGTAGGAACCAGGTGTGATTTTGCTGTGGGTTCCCATAAGGAAGCACGCGATTCCCACATGGTTCCCACGTGATTTTTACATGGTCACCACAAGCTATGTGTGAAATAATTTGACAGAATACTACTTATGCCAGTGTTAACCACATGAGAACTAAATGAAAACCACATAAATACCACATGATGACCATTTGGGGACTACATGATTCCCATATGGTCTACTGAAAACAATCATTTTTATTTTTTGTTGTTAAATAAAGTTGTTAATAATAAGAATTTTTAAGCTTAGCCGCCCACTTTGGGTGTTATCATCCCGATGGTACCATCGGGATGATAACATTGGTTTTCATTTAGTTCTCATGTGGTTAACACTGGCATAATTAGCATTCTGTAAAATTATTTCACACATAGCTTGTGGTGACCATGTAAAAATCACGTGGGAACCATGTGGGAATAGCGTGCTTCCTTATGGGAACCCACAGCAAAATCACACCTGGTTCCTACATGGTTCCCATGTGGATCCCATGTGGTAACCACATTACAACCACGTAGAAACCACGTGATTACCACATGAGAACCATGTGTGACTTTTCACTTGGGACGTGTTTTGAGGCTCAGTCAAAAAGGCGAGAGAGACTTTGCTTTCTACCATGATTTCTTCTATTTCTCCATTGCCAGCAGCAGTGTGAATTTATTGTGTGAGCCCTGGCTTAGGTAGAAGGTAGAAGCAGGGGACATTCCATGACAGTCGTATCAGGAGTTTTTAGAACGACAGTCATGCATTTAAAACACGGAACCTCCTGACATGTGGCACAGACCTTCTTTACTACTTAGCATCGATCTCTGATGCAATATTGTCATTTTTATGTCAAAGTTTAAAAATTTAGCGTTTTTTCAACAGTGCGTTCAGAAATAATAAAAAAAAATATATTAATGAAATATCTAGGATAATATTAACATTTATTAGAATAATAATAATTGGGTAGCGCGACATAATGCAAGGTTTTTCCTTCGATAAATGGCGAATTGTATAATCTTATGTTGTTAGATAAATTTCTTGTGCTAAAGAAGTTAAAAACTTCAACCCTAAATAAATTAAATTCTAAAAATAATTTGAAAAATAATCAAAAAATGAATAATAAAGTTTATCAAGCCACATCATTTTCTGTTGTCTTTAAAAGTGCAATTTTATCCAAGTGGCATCTACTTCTACTTTGTAAGTTTTAGTTTGATTAAACTGGACCAATGCACAGCTAACTTTGATTACCTATATTACCTATTTAGTTTCTAAATAAATGAACGAATAAAAAAGTGTATGCATTGC
>QLSS01000625.1:15262-32809 GCA_024372645.1 Trichomalopsis sarcophagae | reverse complement strand
ATGAATAAAGTGAAACGGGCATGGCAAGTTACGTAGTATCTTGAGTTGTTTGTAATTGATCAATATATTACTTAAGTTAAAATCAGCAATCATTTGTCTTAGCCTTCAATAAAACACAAAGATTTTTTGTTTGTTGTATTGTGAATAAAATAAAATAATTAATACAAACTTGACTTTTTTTTATTGATCTCAGTTGTTTTTGGAACTGTCATTTTATTGTAAACAAAAAAATTGCCTTCTTTAATTGATCTCAGTTGGTTTTTGATCTCTAATTTAGTAGTATACAAAATTATTTTATTTTGTTAAGTTATTTTATTAACATGCATGATAATGTGCAATATATCAAACTCGCCTAACGTTTTTACTTTGCTTAAAAGTTTTTTTTTAGAGATTTAAAATGTAAAGCTTTTTCTCGCGTGAAAATGCAATCTCATACTATTTATGGGGGTGACGATAAAATGACGTCATAAAAGGTTTATTTTCAGCGGCTCAGTCAGGGCAGGGATCGACAGTCCTGTCCATGAAAGTGTAAGACGAAGGGGTCGGAGATGGATGAAATAAGGTTGAAAAAAAGACTTAAATTAGAAAAGAGAATAATATATATATATATATATATATATTTGTGTTGTAACTAGGGTTTTCGGGCTACCCCAGTTATGGTGCAAGCCCTCGCCCGGAGCTTGGAAAATGACCCAGTGGTGCCAGGCGCTCCTCGTGAACGCCAGAGTCTCGCGACTCTTTGTTTTCTAGCGCAAGGGTTTTTTTGCACGTGGTTTGCTCGGCTAGCTGCAGCCTCGAAAACGGTAAAAAAAGAAGGCGATTTGATATAATAGAGACATGTGGTTTATCAGACGGAACTGTATATTCTTAATAAATTCTTACAACTTATAATCAACTCGTACAAATTATTGAGATAACCCGTGAACAAAGGCAACTCCGACAAGCAAATACCCGTACATGAGAGATATGCCGCATGACTCGCGCGCGTCTCAAGGCTCGAGAAGCAACCAGACCATACGCACTAGCTCGCAATTTTCGTCTCTCACTCACTCACACAATTACATCGCATGTGAATTCCGCAAACGCCAAACGACTTATTGTAGAATTGCATGACCACCTTACGCCTCGTGCGTCCAGGTGTCAGCGACAAGTATTAACCTACGTTTTCACGCAATAACTTTACACTTCCATCATGATCGTAAATATCCTTAATTCGACACTTCGCTTATTACTCGAGAATGTAACCCGTATAGACGAGATCATCTTTTATTCAACGGAACACAATACAAAGAGATAAAGCGATAAAGACAGAGATCCGGAAGTAACTAACGCGTACGCAAGACAACCTTTTAGATCGTGAAACCGAACCTGGAACTGCCGTTCACCCGCAAGACGGATACGACCGGAGAAAACGGAAAAGGATTCACTGACCTTAAATCCTTCTAGTTGGAACACCGGGTGAGGTTGACGTTGAGGTGTGTCCGTTCGGGAGCAGTCGGGGCAGGTGAGTGCTGGCTCAAGCGCTCGTGGCTCGCGGCCTCCACTCTGCTCTCCCTAGCTACCGTACCGTGCGCGCGCTGATTTGAGCGCCCAACGGCCCGCTCGCTCACAACACTATCGGTTCACGCGCCGTTGCCGAGTCGCGCAGTCGTGCGTGCGCGCAGATATCCCCACGGACACGATGTCGCAATAGATAGCCTTTTACCCGCAGACAACCAAGATAACTCTTGACTGCAGAACCTGTAGTGACTCCCAATGCCCCGTCGTCTGGGCCCTTGACTCGGGCGACATCTGTAACTACAAACGACAAACTACAATGCGTTGTTTTTTTCCACTACTCCTCTCTCGTCGTTCACTCGAAAAAGAAACGACGCACTTAGATACGTTCACTCTCTCATTCACACAGGTAGCCTCAAGACACTCTACCCCGACCGCGTTAAACGTCGTTGTTACACGGCGAAATTTTGCCGTGTTACATTGTATAACATACAGAACATCGCAGACTGACATTCTTATTAGAGAGAGGGATAATCTCCCGGATAACCTTTCGAGAGGACTGTGCTCGTTGCATACAAAGTATCCTGACGATTGGTCGGTAGATGAGAACAGTTCATTCTATCGGCCTGGTTCACGTATCAGAGAGGAAACGATTCCGTCAGCGCAGCGGAGCTCTTTATATGCCCGGGACTATCCCGCTTTCCAATGCTTTATACATGCACACCATCTACCTGCGCTCAGATGGATTAGCAACGCGAATTCGTATTTCGCTCGCTCGCCGCATCAAGCGACCATTTCATGCGTGAGGGCGGCATTGCCAACTCTGTCGTGCGCGGAAAGCGCGCGCGGAATCGGCGCGCGAGGGCAGATAGGTAGAAGAGCTAATACGATTCGCGCTACTGGAGCAGTCAACCAAGCCAACACCAACTTGATCACCCGGGGTACCCCAGCGACGCCGGTGCTTCAACCAGGAACGATGCCTCCCGGTCTACTAGAATTCTCCGGTCAATCGTAGGCGGACACGCAGAGACCGAGGAATCGACGAGCTTCTTGACATTCCCACTGATCTGATTGTACTGAACGATGCGATCGTGTAAGATTAGGCAGTATGCTAAAGTGTTAGCAGGAAAATCTTTTTTAGCCTCAAACTCCAGACGTACATCGACAGGAGCGCTCTTGAGAGATTCGTTTTGTTGTGAACAGTCAATAACTATGAGTGATTCATTCTTGATGAACATAGGCTTTGTCAGCAATGGCTGCGGATCTCTTCCATAGTATGATTTTTGAAAATTAGCATACATATCATAGAGAATTGCATACTGATTGGTATATATGTCGAGATTCATATTGCTGTATGGATAATATTGTGAATTTAAGAAAAGTTTCACATTACTTATCTCATAATGATCAAATATACTGGCATTTGCAGTTCATGCAGCTTTTCTCTTTGTTTGTAGTCCGAGAATTACAAAACCATGAGTCTCAATGTGTTTGGAAGAAAACTTGAGGGCTCGCAAGTGAGTCGCGGTCCTCCAGGCATTGGTTTCAATCATCCAAACGATGCAATCATCTTGCACTCACTGAAAGTTATTCTACAAACTGAAATAAATTATATAGCTGCTAAAATTGCTGGAATTGGTGAAGTTATAGAAGAATATAAGCAGCAAGTTGAAAAACAGTAATTGGAAGTGAATGAAAAATTGCGTTATCTTTATAGTACAACTCTTCGCAATTACTCTGGTGTTGATTATATCATTGCAGAAGTGAATAAACAATTAAAAGTTTGTATAGACAAATTTCCAGATGGATTTTCATCTACTGTAAACGATGATGGAACGTCAAAGAGTAGCTACAGAGCTACACAAGCCAGCACGTCGGCGATACAAGAGAAGAAAATATGACATACGTGGAATAGAAGAAGACTTGGCAGGCTGATCTTGTAGAAATGATATCATATTCTAAAGAGAATAAAGGTTTTCATTACTCACTGTCATAGATATATTTTCAAAGTATTAATGGGTCGTGCCAGTCAAGTCAAAGAGTGGTAACGATGTTACTACAGCTATGAAGTCAATACTGAAAGAAGGACGAATACCGAAGAATCTACAAACTGACCAAGGAAAACAATTTTACAGTTCAATTTTTCAGAAACTTATGAAAAAGCGCAATATACATTTATACTCTTCGCATAGTAATCTTCATGCAAGTATATGCGAACGATTCAATAGAACGTTAAAAAATGCAATGTGGACAGAATTCAGCAAAAAAGGAAGCTATAAATGGTTGCATATTCTACCTAACTTGCTCAAAGCATACAATTCGACAAAACATCGGACAAAAGGAATAGAGCCTGACAATGTTACACTGGCAAATGAGCGAGAAGTCAAGAGACGTTTTCCAAATGAAAAGTCGCCAGTGAAAAAACCGAAATTTAAAGTAGGAGATAAAGTACGAATAAGTAGGATAAAAAATCTTTTTGAAAAAAGTTATACGCCAAACTGGTCAATGGAAATTTTCACAATAAAGCGAGTTGTAAAAACAGATCCAGTAACTTACCACCTCAAAGATTATTATGATAAACCTGTCTCTGGTGGCTTTTATGAAACGGAAAACGCGTATATGTTAAATGGTTAGGATTTAGTGACAAGCATAATAGTGGGATAGATAAAAATGAGATTGTATGAATTATTCAAGGTTCAAATAAATAAGAAAGCAATTGTTATTATATTTAATAATGTATTTATTCATGTAAATTGCACACAAGTTTGAAAAAATAAATAAATAGTATTTAACAATTATCAGTCTTTGTATTTCATTATTTTAGCATGTGGTGAACTTAAAAGAAGTTCCACCCTGATATGTTATAAATAAACTAAGTTTATTTGCTGTGTTAGAAAGATTATTGAAAAATTCTTTATCTTTCAAGATTGCTGATGAGATCTTCCCGGGCAGAAATATTTGAAAGTTGTCATCGATCTCAGCCACGATCTTTGTGCCGAATCTTGTCTTTACTTCCTTGAGTGCAGTCACCATGTACTCATGATCTTTTTCCAAGTCGGGGTGACGGCAGACTTCCACCACTAGCCGTCACCCTGTCCTCAAGCGCGCTTGTACGCTCCATAGTAATCGCTAAGGCCCGGAAACGTAAGCTGCACACCAGCGAATTGGACGCCACCTTGCTGGAGGAAGCTAAAGCTCTGAGCCCTGACCATCAAGGGCTCATAAACATCAACGAGCTGCTTCCCTCTGACGTCCATAAGCTGCGTTCGAGGGCCAGGCTGGAGGCCAAGAGGAGGCAGGGCTGCCGCACGTTCACCCGAGAAGGAAGGCTTTACATGCGCTGCAACGACGACAGGGAGCGGGCCACCGTCATCAACACCGACGCTGAACTGGATGCTTTTTTAGCCCGGCTCCCTCTCACTGTCGACATCGCTCTACACTGAGGCTCAAACACAAACATATCATCTCACCACACCCACCATCAAGCTCATCTGCCACGTTTTCACCCGGCTCTGATGCGTCTCTGTCCGAGGGTCTACGAGTCTGGACTGGACGACTACGTACTTTACAGACGGGACAAAAACAGAAACGGAGGAGGTGTGGCCCTCTACATATACCTTTTCTGTGAGGTATCGGCAAAGGGAATCTCTCCGATCTTCGTGGGAGTTGTGTATCGTCCTCCTCACGCTCCATTCTTTCAAGGCTCTAACTTTATAGACCAGCTAACTACCCACATGCACAATTACTCAACGAAGGTCATAATGGGAGATTTCAACTCTGATCAGCTTTCATCATATGAAGATGCCAGTTTCATCAGGGCCTTCATTGATGAAAATTCCCTTTCTTCTACCCCATATGGTGCCACGCACCATAAACAGGGCTCTGATACCTGGCTTGACTTGTCTCTGATCGACGAGCAGGATCGCCTGCTGTCACACTGGAAGACTGACTCACCTTTCATCAACGGACATGAACTTATCACGGCCACTCTCGACGTACAGATTCCACGACACGTACCTAACACATACTCCTACCGTAACTTTAAAGGAATCTACGCCGAGAAGCTAAGGGACTTTCTTAGCGCATGTGACTGGTCATCTCTCACCCTATCATCACTTGACGAATGCATCTCTACACTTAACGCTAACCTTACTAACGACATTAATCAACTCGCCCCATCACGGACTGTAACTCTCTCTCTCTCTCTCTCTCTCTCTCTCTCTCTCTCTCTCTCTCTCTCTCTCTCTCTCTCTCACGTCTACAGCGTAAAGTTAGTAAGGTTTATTGGGATAATTTATACTGTGATATATAACATCACTAAATGTGATTCTCTTTGTTTTGTATGATGGTATTTTTACCAAAGTATTAATCTGTGTAGGACAAACAACTTTATCTTCTAAAATGCTGTAATTATATTTTTATATTCTCTCGTTGTTAGTTTACGTGAGACACAGTCGAGTGATCTCTACGAATTGTACTGTTTTTAGCTATGAGCAGAACAAAGATCTATCTATCTATCTCTTTCTCCCCTCCACCGCGCTCTCCTCACCGCATCGTTCTCTACACGCTATACTCTGGACAATGCTATCCCGCGTCCCCATGCGCTCGGCTTTCTCTACCTAGCATAAACTAAAATAATGTTATCCCGCGTGCTAAAATATGTTCTGCTCACTGTATTTTAGAAGACGGTCAAATATGTATCATGGCTGCGATTTACATTTCACCCAATCAAAGCATTACAGACGTATTTATCCATAGATCACTACTTGTATACACTCAAGTAGGATCACGGGAGCTTGTTACAAATGACCATGAAATGCCACTGATTTTAGCAGGAGATTTTAATGTTAACTTTGCTGACGAAAGTGCACAACCATTAATTACATTCTTTAAAGATAAATTTCAATTAGACATGAATAATGATGCGCAACAATCAACTACTAATTTTAGCACAACATTAGATTCAGTATTTTCAAAATTTTTACATAAAATCGATTCTAAAACATTTATATCATACTTTAGTTACCACAAACCAATTGTTTCTTTTATTGAATTAAATAATGAAGATACCTGTGATTTTACGATGGATAAATAAAGTTTGTGAGGAATAAAATAATGTATGAATAACGATAAACATATTTTTATTATTTCACCTATATAAAAAAACGAAGTCTACAACACACCTAATTCAGTATTCACTTCTATCGGCATTTTTTTTTCTTTTATTTATGAATTTAGCGAGCGACAAGATAAGCGGGATTTGTGTTATCTTTTTGTTTTCTTTTTTTTTTTCTCATTGCTTGTTACTTGTCGCACCGATTGGGGAGGCAACGGCGAAAGCAAGCTTAACGCATAGTTAGGGATTATGAGACACTTACACACGCTCACTCGACTCTAGCTAGCGATACTTGCTGCTAAAGCGTGCACAGAGAAGAAAGTCAAAAAATCCAGATAATGTTGAACGGCACGGAATACGAAGTTAAGGACTAAACCTCAGCAAGGGTGAGCTGCGACAAACATTGTCGAGCCTACGACTAAGGCAGGACAGAAATGCAGAAGACCAATGGGTGCGTCTGCACAGGTGGCTGATGGGCGAATATGACCCATCGGACGGCGAACTAGGCGCCGCGGCAGTGAAACAAGAGCGATCAGAGAGCCGCAGATCATTCTTGGAGACCACTTGTGCAGAAGAGAAAAGAATCGGCATTAATCTGCACCCACTGGAAGAGCTGATATCGGACTCAGGAGCCCAGGAAAGACTGCAGAAAACATTAGAAAATGCCCTCGAAGAGAACGTCATCATACTAGAAGATGTACACGAAGAAGCTGGAGCGGATAAGGACGAGTTTAAAGACTGCATCGCGGGGGTGGATGGACAAGAGTATCATACGGGACGGCGAAAGACGTCGATCACTGCAGTAGGATCCTAAGGGACATAATAATAAGTTCTTACGAGAACAATTGTGAAGCAAAAGGAATATAAGAAGGAGATCGAAAAGCTCAGGGTAAAGGGTTGAAAGCGATACTTCATAAGCCAAAGCACGTTATCAGACACGGCCAGGCTGTGCAGTGTCTTGCAACACTCGAAGAAGCCACTGACAGACTCGATCAGATGAGTAACGGGGGACTGATAAAATGTGACACACAAAATGGGATGAGAAACAGGGGTTTGGTATTAGCGGCTTTCCTAGACATCGAGGGGGCTTTTAACCCATTAACGCCGAGGTGATCAGAATTTTTACTAACTTTTCAACGTGTTTATTTATTATGTTATCGGACTAAAAAAATAACGCAATAAGTCTATTTCTACGCGAAATTTGATTCTCTTTCAGAATCTGAGCTCAAAATTTCGATTAGACACCGGGAAAGAAAAATATGGCCGATTTAAACGTAAAAAACGTGAAAATTTTTGAAAAAAAATTTTTCGCATTTTTTTTCACAATGATAACGCAAAGGTATCAACTTTTTATTATAATCAGAGATGATCATGGCACTCGAACATTAAGAGGAATTTTTTTTCAGAAAAATTCATCAACGCGTTTTTTTAAAATGGCGGTGAGAATGAAAAAATTTTATAAAAATCTTAATCTTTTGTTTTCTTAAAAACTATAAACTTTAAAAAAAATTTCTAAGAACAAAAATTAGTCAAATAACACTCTCAAATTTGTTCAGAATTTTTGGAGACAATTTTTAATTTTCAAAAATTTCAAAAAATCCAATTTTTCAAAAATACCTAAAAAATTTTTGAAAAAATTTGAGAGGATTCCTTGACTATTTCTTTGCTTATTCTGTATATATACATTGTTTTTTTTCTACTCTTAGCATTACCCAGAGACAACGGCGTGGACGTGGTAGAACTTTGTCTCCTTTGGGGTGCTTTTTTTCGTGAGTCCCCTTGCCTCTCACGTTTCGGGGTGTTTTCTTTCGTGAGTCCCCTTGCCTCTCACGTTTCGGGGTGTTTTCTTTCGTGAGTCCCCTTGCCTCTCACTTTAATATTTCTTCTATCAGTGCTTTGCTGCCCAACAATTATTACATAATTTTTTCATTCTCGCCGCCATTTTGAAAAAACACATTGATGAATTTTTCTGAAAAAAATTCCTCTAAATATTCGAGTGCCATGATCACCTCTGATCATAGTAAAAAGTTGATACCTTTGCGATATCATTGTCAAAAAAAATAAGAAAAAATTTTTTTTTCGAAAATTTTCACGTTTAAATCAGCCATATTTTTTTTCTCGGTGTCTAATCGAAATTTTGAGTTCAGATTATGAAAGAGCATGATATTTCACGTAGGAATAGGGTTATTCCATTATTTTTTTGGTCCGATAACATAATAAATAAACACGTTGAAAAGTTAGTAAAAATTCTGATCACCTCGGCGTTAATGGGTTAATTACACGACCGGCGAAGTGATTTTAGCAGGCATGGAGGAGCACGCGATACTATCAACTATCGCCAGGTGGATCAGTGTTATGCTGAGGACCAGGATGATAGTGGCTGTCTGAGGAGCGTACTCTTGCAAAGGAGTGATGAGAAAAGGATGCCCACAAGGAGGGGTGCTGTCACCGACTCTATGGTGCCTAGTAATGGACAGCTTGCTCTGCATCCTGAACGTGGCTGGTATAAAGGCACAGGCATATGTAGATGACATTGTCATCCTGATTAGGGGGGGACGACAATGACGAAATGTTGTAATAAAGTAAAACAAGAGGTTAACCACAAAAAGTCAGTGTCATGTTGTTTACGAACAGGTATAAAACCAAGCCGATATAAGGGCTTGCACTTCATGGAGTTCCCCTGAAATTGGTAAGGGAGGTCAAATACCTGGGAGTCACATTCGACGCCAGACTCAAGTGAAAGAAAAATATCAAAGATAACATGCGAGAAAGCGATAAGCACTTATAAAGGGAGATGGCTATACGATGCAATCATCAAACCAAGACTCACTAATGGGGCACTGGTATGGGGCCGCCGAAACTGCTAAATGGCTGTTGGAGAGAGGCACAGGGCAAAGAACTGTAAACTTCTGCTCAGATAGCAGGACAGCTCCCATGGCACTAGACAGTATCAGTATTTCCTCAAAAGAGGTACTAAGGTGCAGACAGGCACTGGAATCCCTGACAGAACACAACGCGGTAAGACTGGTATGTGTACCAGGACACTCCGGCGTGGTGGGTAACGAAAAGGGGGACAGGCTAGCTGGTAGGGGCGCGGACGGCATTTGAGCAAAAAATTGCGCTGTCGCTGTCCTCACCTGCGAGGTTAATAAAACAGTTAAAGACTAGCTCAACTCGCAACTGAGTGACAAATGGACTAATGCCAATAGGATAAGACAGGATAGGGCTTTTATGGGCAGCAGCCCAATTGTGGAGGGGCTGCGGACCATTAGAGGTCTAAGCAGGAATAGGTTAAGACTGGTCGTCGGCTGGCTGACGGGACATTGAAGATTAGGATACCACCTCTATAACCTGGGACTAAGGGACTCCTGGAGCTGGTGGTGGTGCACGGAACGGAGACCACCTTCCACACTCAGTGTGAATACCCAGCTTTCGCAGGGACAAGACAGAGAGTGTGGGGAGTCACCATGATGGGGTTAGAGAAGCTAAGGTTACAAAGCTTGGCATCAATTTGCTAAGTTGTCGAAGCTATAAACAAGGATTTATAAAGTAATTACTTATGGTGCAGGAGGCACTGCAGAATGGGCTTTACCTGAGTGCGCGATCGGCACGTTCCCGTGCAGGTACCGCCGCAGTTCACCTCCACCCAAAAGAATTCCGCGGAAATAATAATTTCTAATGTATTTGATGGTTCTGAGCAAGAACGTGGCGATGTGGCCCACGTCATTCTCAACACCATCCTGCCGTCAATCGCTTGGGACGACATTAGCTCCACTATCATGTTTCTAGCCAAAAGATCTGGTTTGCAAGCAGATTATCAGCGACTATCGCCATGGGTAGTCTGTCTCTCTAGCCGTAAGCTATTAATTGATATTATGCACGCGAAACACGCATTTACTGGATTCAACACAAGACATATTAATGTCTCGTATTTGAAATCAGAAACGAACAGTAGCCTAATTCAAAGTAGAATTTTTATAAATAAATTATTAAGTAAAGAATAATTGCGTTAATCTAAAAGTCTTAAGAGTTTAGCTCGTGATCTGGGATTTATGTACGTTTGGCATAGAGGCAGTCGTTTCCTGGCTAAAAAACAAGACAGAGATATGTCACATTTATTCATGACAGTAGCAGACCTGCACGCGATTACTCCATCTTATGACAGTGCTAATATAAATGTAAATAATATCAGCACAAGTATTAATGCAAATAAACTGACAGTGGTACAAGACGGTGATGTCGCAAATGACGCGAAATCATTGAAAGCATGAAAACTTCCTAGTGAGGTTTGACTAGACGGAGGGAAGGCGAAAGAGACCGAATGCGAGGGGTTTAGGGCGAAATTTTTAAATGCAACATCTATAAACAAACATGTGAAGATGTTTCGCCAATTTCTGGTGATTGCTCGTCCCATTTATCATCTCTTCGGCGTGGCTGAGTCGCGTTTCGGGCCAAACGTCGACAGGAATACCCAGGGAGGAGGCCTTGCACTTTTTATACATAATAATAATAATAATATGCTCATGATAATAACATAACACCTCCTGGAATAGTAATGTCATAAACAGGTGATAATCATACAAAGAATAAATTATATTTCAAAACATGTCATGAAGTTGCTGTTGTATATATAGGAAATTATAGCAAACATCCATTTGACCGTGATATACGTATTTATCCAAAAACTAAAAAAGCACAACGAATAAATATTCTTAGTAAACATCTTAACCCAATAACATATAACCAGAATTACCAAAAATTCAAGCAGAATAAAATGCTTTGAAAAACATAGAAAGTATTGTATTATTGCATGGGTTGAGATTAAATGATTTCCAAAAACCACAGTTCGAGCTACCCGGACTTCGTCATCGTCCACCTTGTACACCTGGACACCGCCCTTGAATGATTTTTACACCTAGACACCAAAAACCACGTAGCGCACCACCTAGAACACGTCATCGGACACCCTGTACACCTAGACACCACCCTCAAATTATTTCTACACCTAGACACCAAAAACCACAGTTCGAGATACCCAGACTTCGTCATCGTCCACCTTGTACACCTAGACACCGCCCTTGAATGATATTTACACCTAGACACCAAAAACCACGGAGCACACCACCTAGACCTCGTCATCGCACACCCTGTACACCTAGACACCACCCTTGAATGATGTTTACACCTAGACAACAAAAACCACGGAGCACTCCACCTAGACCTCGTCATGGGCTACCCTGTATACCTAGACACCGCCCTTGAATGATTTTTACACCTAGACACTAAAAACCACGGAGCACTCCTCCTAGACCTCATCATCGGCAACCCTGTACACCTAGACACAGTAATTGAATGATTTTTATACCAAGACACTGAAAACATCCTGAACCTTGTCATCGGCTACCCTGGCAAGCTAGTTACTGTTACAGCTGCAGAACGCAGAATATGCACCGGCAACCTCTTAATTCTAAATATCGTAATATGTTAAGTATTATATTTTCTTGAGAAAGCAATCCCCATCTGTACATAGCTTTGCGGCCAACTTCACGGTCCCATTTCGGGCTGAAGAAGAAAAACGTGATTTGATAAATATTATTTTATCGATGGCCTCGGTGGTAGTGGTAAAAGTTATTTACATAACGTGATGATTAAATATTTAATTTTAATGAATTTTCTGTTTATTACAACGGCCTGGACTGGTATACTGCTGCTAATTTATTAATTAATGAAAAAACTGTCATAGTATTTTCAAATTACTATTCAATATTAATGAACAAACAACGTGTAATATTTGTCCTAATTCAAAATATGGTAAACATATTAAAAATGTAAAAATTATAATTTGGAATAAAATATCAATGGTTTCAAGACATGCTTTTGAAGCAATTGATAAATGTTTTTGTGTGTTATGTGTGGATACACGTCACAGGTGTCCAATTACTATAAAAGAGCGAGTAGAATAGTGCAGTGCAGTGGCGGCCGTGGCACAACAACAGAACATCTGCCATGCAACCCAGAGGATCTCGGTTCAAGCCCGGGGTCAGTCACTTTTTCGTTGCACTCTTCACTCGTAACACGTGATACATCTAAAAATGACCTTCCTTTTTCAGGAAGAGTTCTTGTAACATCTGGTGACTTTAGACAAACCCTGCCGGTAGTACGGCATAAAAACAAAACAAATGTCCTTGAAACATGTGTAAAAAGGCATTTTTTTATGATAAAAATTTGCAAGACATTAAGTGAGAGTCTACGTTTACAAAATCCAGATAATAAATTTAAAAATTGGTTACTTGCTATAGGTGAAAACAAAAATATGACTTAATATGAATTACAAAATAAAATAAGAGAAATACCAAAACAATTTATTTGTGAAAATGATTTAATGACAGAAATTTTTGGACATAAAATTGATCCTAATGATTCGGCATTAAAAAATAAAGTGATATTGTCACCGTTACATTCTAATGTACTAAGAATAAATAAAAGTATAGTTAAAAGTATAAATGGAGACCACTATCTATACTACAGTGATGATCAAATTTAAAGTGACGCAGATGACAAATTGACAAACACGACACTTACAGAATTCTTGAATTCATTAACACCTAATGGATTACCACCACATAAATTAATATTAAAAAAGGTGGAATAATTAGTTGCTTAAGGGGATGTCGTAGCCAGAAATCGCAAATTATGGGTCGACGAGTGTCACGTGATAGCTTCGTAACAATGAGGTGGCGCCATCTAGAATGGCGTGGTAGGGGGTATAAGTCGATAGATAACTCTTTCATGACAATATTGAGCTTATTACCGTGCTTTTGAGTTTTGCTTATTGATTTTTGTAGCATTGTTTGTAGTTACATTTGTTTATAATATTTATTAAACATAGTGAAACCGTTTTCTCAATTTTTAAAAAAATAACAAATTATATTATTGTTAATAATATTATCATTTTAATTGTGATTATTGTTATCATAATCATAACTATTATTATTATTATTGCAATTGTTTTGTTTATATAGATCCGTTCTTTTGATATAGTTTTCTTCGTCCTACTATGGGATAAGAACATTTTATTTTCAATATAATATAACTTTTTACGAAAATGTATTTGCGTTATTTATTGATAACGTTTTTAATTGATTCATCAAGAATATGTTTTATCCTTATATTAAATATTTAGTAATAACAATAAGTAAAAAAATCGGGTACTTCCTAAGTTTGTGTTAGTACCATTCAAAAATACATTTTTTGTGCTACTTTTGTTAAATATTGTTTTTGCTTTCTTCTAAAGCAAGGTTAGTAATAATAGTACCTTTCGATCCCGTAAGAACAAGTTTGAAACGTGCTTGGAGGCATTCGTAATCCAAATTATGTGTATTATAGAAAATGTTTTGGCGAAAGCGTTAGTGTATGCTTGTATGTAAATATATACATATACCATAATATTTTTGGAACTATAACTCAGTCAATATCAACAAATGATTGATTTTGTGTAAATGTCGGTTGAGTTCTTCTGAAACCAACACGGTCCTAAGATAATTAAAAAACCTTTTTGAACATTAATTGCGAATATCTCAAAAATAATATTGTTTATTCAATGAATTAGCAGCAGTTCTGTTTATTTGCAATGTATAGTAACAGTTTTATTTGCTATAGACATTAAATGTTATTTACTCGGATTTATATACACTAAATTATGTACTTTTGATATGCATGCACTATATTTACAGGATTCATGAAAACATGCAATGAAATAAGCAAAAGATGAGAAACAGTCAAACAATTACCTGTAATAATATAATAAGAGCAAAAACATGCATTGCAGCGTTATAACTAGCGAAATAACTATTGTAAAATGCTTTTCAAGAAAGCCTCACTTAATTTTTCTTATTTCTGTGTATTTTAGTATATAAATTTGGTAATAAGTTTTTCTTTAACTATTGACAGCTATTGATATTTTTATTATAATTTATTGCGTTTGTTTTTTATCGTGAATGCTTTATAAGAATTATTCTTTCAATATTGCATTTTTGTCTGCTTAATATCAAACAGTTGGAATACTTTTGACAGAAGCTTTGTAATATTGTCAAAAAATTAAAAACATCAAACATATTGTACATGCTTACATAACGCTTAACTACAGCATTCTTTCAAACATGCAATCAAATCAGTAAGCGATTAAAAATAATTATATGAAAAGAGTGAGAACACACAAAGAAATTTTACAACAAACTCTAAATACAGATTCTGACATGTTTTTCAATAAAGCTTGAGACTGTGAGTTATCAGTTAGCAGATATTTGTTTGTTAATAATTTTTCTTGGTTTTTCATGTTCAGTGCTGCATGTTAGGTATTTACCATAAGATTGTTATTTACAACTTTTATTTACCACTCTCATGATTCATATTCGTTTCATGAAATATTTTTTTAAATTGCTACTTATCACAAGATGCATTTGTTCTAAATATTTACAATTTTCCCTCTATTTAAACCATTCTAGTATTCTATAGAATAGATTACGTTATCTAGGTTTGTATTTATATATGTGGCTTACAGGCAAAAGGACATCTTATTATACTTAAAGTGTAAACATAACAATGATTTAAAAACGACATATAATCAATATGTAGAGTAATAAGTAATTAAATTTATTAGCAACACAACATAACTTAAGTTTAAGTTTATGTTTGACCAATAAATGCACTGACGACACTAAAAATAATTTCAAAACAAATTCTTACGGAAATAAAAATAAGTTCTACTTATAATTATTATGTCTAGATTATAAATTGTAATATCACGAACATGCTTCAACTAGAGCATGAAAAACATACTCAGCACAACGACTTAGGTTTATTTGAAAACAGACTTTTACGCACATTCTGAGCAAACAAAAATGGATTGACAAACCTAAATTTCGAAAATACTAGTATGTTGTATGCTTCCTTAAATCACAATATTGTCATTTTTTGATCTTTAAACGTTAAAACACAGATATCTCGGAAACAATAATGTAATTGTCCTTTTGTTTATAACCCATAGAATTTATTAACTTTTGTATTATGGAGATCAACTTTGTCGTCATTGACGGAAACTAAGTAGGTGTTGACTCTGTGCCCTACAAACTAATTATATGAATTTTGAAAGCGTCTCATATTTGATATCTATTTGGGAATGAAGAGTCCCAAGGCTCGTTCGATCGGAAGAAGGTAGAGAGTTGCGTTTCGTCCCAGGTTACCATGGTGGACTCGTCAGTAAGGCATCCGATGGTAACCCTGACTCAGACGCGCAAGGTGTCGGTAAGGATGTTTGGTTCGTGAGATGCTGTGTCTCTTGTAGGAACCGAGAGCGGATCCTACCGCTTGCGAGAGACAGGCAGCGGGACACGCCATCTATGGATAAAGTGGCGCGTCGCCACATCTATACATTGCGTAGCGCTGAAAAAATAGAACGGTTTACTTCCAATGATAGAAGTAATAACAAGAAATATGCATTTATGAGAATGTAATAACCTCTTATACCATGAT
This sequence comes from Trichomalopsis sarcophagae, assembly GCA_024372645.1. Lineage (NCBI taxonomy): Eukaryota > Metazoa > Arthropoda > Insecta > Hymenoptera > Pteromalidae > Trichomalopsis > Trichomalopsis sarcophagae. The sequence goes on along the minus strand of QLSS01000625.1, from coordinate 16,665 downwards.
CGTATCTAAAAAATATTAATCTCTTGTTGACAAATAGCAATAACAAATTAATTTCTCCAAAAATGAAACTTTGAAATGAAATTTTTTATTCAAAAAGCCTACATGCAAAAAAGCGTAGTCTCTGTACAGCTTTAACAACTTATCAATCCTTATAACTAAACTATACCTTCATATTCATGCCTTGAGCTATTCTAATTTGTGTCTGTATGTATGTATGTATGTGTGTGTGTTATAATCACGTGTTCTATTTAAATAATCTGAGGATTCGAGTCTTGCCAACAGTTTACAATAAAAGAATCCGAGTCTTGCCAACACTTTACAGTAATAATATTACTTGAGCGAGCATGCAAGCTCTGCTGTTATGACTTCTGTAACATGGAATATCGCTTAAAACAGCAAGAGACCCCTCTTCCGATACCAGCTAGGTGGAAGCTGGACATGTACAACTATGTATACAACTATGGATCGAGGTATACTCATTTAACCTAAAAATATTAACTCATGTATATGCAATAGGCACTAAATCACAACTTAAAATATCACATACTTATTGTTAAACCCTCAAGAAAGGTTCTGATAATCAGCAGTCATAAACAGCAACCCAGTATCTAAAAAAGACAAATAACATTAGTAATAGCCAAAATTGAACGACACACAGAAACTAAATTCACTTCTTAGTCCGGTGTTAAGGGTATGATTCGTTGCTACTGCCTTTATAACATACAAATATACAAACAATATCACATATCAGCGAAGGGAAAACTTCAAGTGTACGGTCATCACCATTTGCTAAATCTAAAAGATTAACGATCTATCTAACAATAAGTGACATAACCTCAAAGTATTAGCACTTTTGTTAACTATACGCGCAGAAAAAACTAAAAAAAACTTTGAGTTTGTTTGACACAAACTAGTACGCCGACTAGACCATCTCGCTATCACTGCTGACATTAGGATTGCTGATATCGTAGTCAAGCTCCTCCAGGTATCTACAGAATCTCTATAGACTTTGCGGTTGGTGGGTAAAATCCTGTACCAGTGTGAAATGCACTGCTCTCGCCCATATCTCTCTCTTACACGCGATCCTGTGAACACGACTGGCTTATTCGCGTAACTCGTAAGTCACGATGGCAGTGGCCACAATATAGGGCGTATGAATGCGTACGCGTGCGGTGAAGTTACTAGAAACATATAGTGACTTTTCATAGAGCCAACTATCAAAATTTATTTTCGTAGGTGACTAAAACTAGTTATATAAAACGAATGCGCCACAACAATCGTATAACCTCAATCTTCTGACATAGTCTGCTTCATGGTCTCCAGTATTTTGTTTACTCTTTGAGAAGAACATCAATTCTTTTGCAGCGGAGTTATTAATACAAAACTTAAGTTTGGTGTAATTT